>VSMD01108573.1:0-153749 GCA_008750895.1 Mirza zaza
GGTGGCTCAAGCCTGTAATCCTAGCTCTCTGGGAGGCCGAGGTGGGCGGATCATTTGAGCTCAGGAGTTCGAGACCAGCCTGAGCAAGAGCGAGACCCCATCTCTACTATAAATAGAAAGAAATTAATTGGCCAACTAATATATATATATATAAAAAAAAATTAGCCGGGCATGGTGGCACATGCCTGTAGTCCCAGCTACTTGGGAGGCTGAGGCAGCAGGATTGCTTGAGCCCAGGAGTTTGAGGTTGCTGTGAGCTAGGCTGACGCCATGGCACTCACTCTAGCCTGGGCAATAAAGTGAGACTCTGTCTCAAAAAAAAAAAAAAAACCCATCAGGCATAAATGTTTTTACAGGCAAGTTTAACTAAACGTATAAGAAACATAAAACCCTTAGTTTATGAAAATAAACATGAAAATCAGTATTTCAGAGAATAAAAACAAAAGAGGGAAACCTGTACGACTCATTTTGTAAAGCTGATAGAACCTCAGTTTCAAAGTCTGGCGAGAACAGTGGAGGAAAAGAAAATTGCGACTGAACCACACATTTTTTCCTAGGTGAAAAGGCTTGTCCCAGGACCCCACAGAAACACAGTTGGGAGTTTCCCGAGCTTGTTTAATTAGGCTCCTTGCTGAAAGCCTGTGCCATTGGTCTCTAAAGTTGAAACAGCCTCCCAGAGATGCAATCACCTCTCCACAGGGGACTCTTATTAAAAAGTCAGATAGTCAGTGGTTTCCTGCATAAAAACAAGCGTCCGAAAGTATTTGCAAAATCAAAAAAGCAGCACAAAGCGAGTAAGGCCAGAATGACTGGAGCTCCTGAACTGCAATGACCGGTGTTGGTCTGTTTGCTCTGATTAAATTCCGGAGGAAAGGGCGGCTGACAGCCAGGGCCGCTCATGTCACCGTCGGGGCTTGATAAGGAGGATGAAAGGGAGGCCAGGGGCTCACTTCCAGGAGTTCCCTGTTTCTCTGGGCAGGGAGGTGAGCTCCAGGTGCCAAGGGAGGGAAGCAGCTGTGTGCTGTGTCCTGGTGTCCCCTCTGGCAGGTCTAAGAGGTGACCATGACCTAGTGGGCCCAAATAAAGGAGGAAGCAACAGAAAAGAGTAAGAAGAAGAGCGGGATGGAGATCTTCAACCTGCAGTCTCTGTCTGCGCTACAATGTGATGGTTTCTATATCAACTCCATGGAGAAAGCATTACTGCTCCATCCACACCCCATTTGGATGAGGAGGAAAACTGAGGCTAAGAAAAGTGTACCCCCTTTGCCTAAGGTCTCACAACTCGTGAGTGCCCAGGTCAGGATATAAGCCCAGGTATCTTTGATGCCAGGGCCCATTCTCTTTCTTCTGGGGCAACTTTAGTACAGTCGGAAGTACCCACTTTTGAGTCAGCAATAAACATTTAGCTTTTAAAAACCTGTGCCATTTTTCTTTTAAATATTGCTTCTTGGGCTGGGCCCAGAGGCTCACGCCTGTAATCCTAGCACTCTGGGAGGCCAAGGCGGGAGGATTGCTGGAGGTCAGGAATTCGAGACCAGCCCAGGCAAGAGCAAGACACCTATCTCTAGAAAAAAAAAAATAGAAAAATTAGCTGGGCATGGTGGTGCACACCTATAGTCCCAGCTACTTGGGAGGCTGAGAGGGGATGATCACTTGAGCCCAGGAGTTTGAGGTTGCAGTGAGCTTCGATAATGCCACCACACTCTAATCGGGGCAACAGAGACTGTGTCTCAAAAAAAAAAAAGCCCATTGCCTGATGTGTAGTAAGTATTGAAAATATAATAACTTATCAAAAAAATGTTTCCAGAGTGCCTCTCCCACTATCTTTCCCTCTTTTTTTTTTTTCTCTACCATTTCCTCCTCTACCTGCTATTAAGGATGGTCCAAAAGTAATTTCAGTTTTAGCATTGTTAAAATTTGCAGTTTGATATTGGAATACATTCTTAAATAAATGTGGTTGTGTTATAGATCATTTTAATGTACATTTCTTGCTTTATTTTTTTTGCTAATGATTTATTATTTGCTGTTTATTTTATATTTAGACTATGGAAATGATGTTAGACAAAAATCAAATTTGAGTGATTTTCTTATGCGAGTTCAAAATGGGTCATAAAGCAGAGGAGACAACGCTCAACATCGACAGTATTTGGCCCAGGAACTGCTAACGAACGTACAGTGTAGTTGTGGTTCAAGAAGTTTTGCAAAGGAGACGAGAGCCTTGAAGATAAGGAGCCCAGTGTCTAGCCATTGGAAGTTGACAATGACCAATTGAGAGCAATCATGGAAGCTGATCCTCTTACAACTACACGAGAAGTTGCTGAAGAACTCAAGTTTGACCATTCTATGGTCATTCGGCATTTGAAACACATTGGAAAGGTGAAAAAGCTCGATAAGTGGGTGCCTCATGAGCTGACCGAAAATCAAAAAATTCGTTGTTTTGAAGTGTCATCTTCTCTTTCTATGTGCAATGAAAACGAGCCATTTCTCTATCAAATTGTGACATGCAACGAAAAGTGGATTTTATACAACTGGTGATGACGAGCTCAGTGGTTGGACCGAGAAGAAGCTCCAAAGCACTTCCCAAAGCCAAACTTGCACCAACAAAAAGTCATGGTCACTGTTTGGGTGGTCTGCTGTCGGTCTGATCCATTAGAGCTTTCTGAACCCCAGCGAAACCATTATGTCTGCGAAGTATGCTCAGCAGATTGGTGAGATGCACTGAAAACTCCAATGCCTGCAGCTGGCATTGCCCAACAGAAAGGGCCCAACTCTTCTCCATGACAATGCCGGGCTGCATGTCCAAAAACACTTCAAAAGTTGAACGAAGGCCGGGCACGGTGGCTCACGCCTGTAATCCTAGCTCTCTGGGAGGCCGAGGTGGGCGGATCTTTTGAGCTCAGGAGTTCGAGACCAGCCTGAGCAAGAGCGAGACCCCATCTTTACTATAAATAGAAAGAAATTAATTGGCCAACTAATATATATAGAAAAAAAAATTAGCTGGGCATGGTGGCACATGCCTGTAGTCCCAGCTACTTGGGAGGCTGAGGCAGCAGGATTGCTTGAGCCCAGGAGTTTGAGGTTGCTGTGAGCTAGGCTGACGCCATGGCACTCACTCTAGCCTGGGCAATAAAGTGAGACTCTGTCTCAAAAAAAAAAAAAAAGTTGAACGAATTGTGCTACAAAGTTTTGTCTCATCCACCACATTTAGCCGACCTCTTGCCAACTGACTACCACTTCTTCAAGCATCTCCACAACTTTTTGCAGGGAAAACACTTCCACAACCAGCAGGATGCAGAAAATGCTTTCCAAAAGTTCATCAAATCCTGAAGCACGCTATAGGAATAAACAAACTTATTTCTCATCGGCAAAAATGTGTTGATTGTAATGGTTCCTATTTTGATTAATAATGATGTGTTCGAGCCTAGCTATAATGATTTAAAATTCATGGTCCAAAACTGCAATTGCTTTTGGACCAACCTAATAACTTTTGTTTTCCTTGCAAAACCTGGAAAGGTGGCATTTTCAAAAATCCACATCTATAGTCATGGCTCACCCTTCTTCATTTTGTTCCTAAAGACAGAGAATAAGTGGGGACATTGCCCTCCCTTGGCCATGGAAGAAGCTAAGATATAAAGTAGCCAAAATCCTGTTGATGGTGTTTGGGCCATTTTTTAAAAAATCATAGAGTAGAATTGACTTCTGGGGAGCAGTGTATAGTACAGCTCTATGAATTTTAACACATGGATAGATTCATGCAATCTGTATTTAGGACACAGACAGCCCCATTACCCTGAAATGCTCCCTTATGCTATCCCTTTGTAGTCACACCTGCCATCCCAACCTCTGGCAACCATTATGTGTTCTCTACCACTGTAGTTTGTCCTCATGAGACTGACATATACACGGAATTATTACACACTTAACCCTTTGAGTCTGGTTTCTCTCACCAGCATAATGCCTTTGAGATTCATCCAAGTTGGTACACGTTATCAACTGTGAGCTTCTTTTGATTGCTGAGTAGTATTCCATGTCTGGACTGTTCAGAGAGAATATTCAAACATCCTTGGTGCTGTTTCTTTGTGAAGGCTGCCTTGGTGGGATTCAAAGCAATTGGTTCAAAGTAACGAAAGGTGCATTTTAAAAGCATTTCTTTAGCTGTGTGCTCAGGGCTAGCACATTTGCTCTGCGAGAGAGTGACGCCCTGGAAGCATATATCCTAAATGGGATGCGCTTCTCCATCTGGGAGATCATCGAGGAGAGGGGTGCATCTGGCCCCACTCGTTCCTCCGCCCCTGGCAGGGTTCAGGGATGCTTCATGTGGTGTCCCAGGCCACATGGATCTTCTGCAACAGCCTCCAAAGCCAAACTTCATGCCGCCATCTGGTGGCCTTGGCCTCAGCTGCTGACGCCTCTGCTACTGCTCCCCTTGAAGAGGGCTAGCCAAGTCCCTGTCCCTGCGATTCTTCACTGCCCTGTGCACATTGCTTCCTCTGACTCCACCGAAATCACCCCATTTGCTCCTGTGGGTAATCACGGCTGCCCAAAACTGAGTCCTTCCACCAATTTCCAGAGACCATACAGATCACCGAGGAGAGCAAATTAAACCACCCATGACCCAGTCAGGCCAGAGATAAAAGGTGGAATTCTTGATACATATGAGCTGTGTGATGTTTGCTGAATGAATAAATGAATGAATGGATGAATGGCACAACTACAGAGGAAATAAAGCTATGAAGGATAATTTACATGCTAGATCCACAGATCCACATTCCAAACAACTCTGTCATGCTAACCTTATGGGCCAAGATCAATGGGACGAAATAGAATTAAGATCCAGAATAAGACCCTACATTTAGGGTCAGCCCATTCTACATGCGACAGAAGGGGAAAGACCTGACTAAGTCATGCTGCAGAACAATAAGAATTTTTTTTTTTTTTGAGACAAAAAGTCTCACTCTGTTACCTGGGCTAGAGTGGCTTGGCGTCAGCCTAGCTCACAGCAACCTCAAACTCCTGGGCTCAAGAGATCCTACTGCCTCAGCCTCACGAGTAGCTAGGACTACAGGCACTTGCCACCACGCCTGGCTAATTTTTACTATTTTTAGTAGAGACGGGATCTCACTCTTGCTTAGGCTGGTCTTGAACTCCTGGGCTCAAGAGATTCTCCTGCCTAAGCCTGCCAAGTAGCTGGGACTACGGCATGCACCACCATGCCTGGCTAATTTTTTCTATATATTATTAGTTCTCCAATTAATTTCTTTCTATTTTTAGTAGAGATAGGGTCTCACTCTTGCTCAGGCTGGTTTCAAACTCCTGACCTTGAGTGATCCTCCCTCCTCAGCCTCCCAGAATGCTAGGATTATAGGCATGAGCCACCATGCCCAGCCAACAAGAGTTTTTAAGCTTTTTAGTCTCAAGCTCTTTTACATTCTTAATAATTATTGAAGATACCAGAGAGCTTTTGTTTGTATAAGTTATATATTGACTTTATTGTTTTAGAAATTGGAGAAACTTACAAAATATCCATTTATTTTTAAATAAAAATAAACCTTTTAACTGTTAACATATTTTATGGAAAATAATGATTTTCCAAAAAATTTAGGGAGAGGAATGGCATTCCTTTACATTTTTGTAAAGCTCTTTGAGACTGCTGCTTTTGCATTCAATCTGTTGCAATACGTTGTCTAAGTAGAGGTATATGAAGAAAAAGCCAGCCTCACGCAGATATGTACTTCGAAAATTGGGGCTTTTTTTGTAACTTTTACAGATACTCTTCTTGACACCATTCTAAAACTCAACAAGTGGTAGTTTCTTCAAAGTTAGTTTCGACATGGAAAATGAAACCATATCATGAACTATTTGTAGTCTGTTATGTTAAACTCCACTGGCTATTACAGTTAGACGGCAGGAAAAAGTTCATGAGATGTATTATACAGCATGGTGACTATGTTAATGACCATATATTTTATTCTTAAAAAATGCAAAGATTGGCCAGGTGCGATGGCTCACACCTATAATCCTAGCACTCTGGCACTCTGGGAGGTTGAGGGGGGTAGGGCGGGGGGATTGCTGGAGGCCAGGAGTTTGAGACCAGCCTGGGCAAGATCGAGACCCTGTCTCTACAAACAATAGAAAAATTATCTGGACTTGGTGGGGCGTCCCTGTAGTCCCAACTACTCGGGAGGCTGAGATAGGAGGATCGCTTGAGCCCAGGAGTTTGAGGCTACAATGAGCTATGCTAACACAACTACAATCAAGCCCAGGGGACAGAGAGAGATCCTATCTCAAAAAAAAAAAAAAAGCAAAGATAGTGGATGTTTAGAGTTCTTATCACAAAAATGAAAACTATGTGAAATAAGGCATTTGTTAATTAGCTAGATTTAACTATCCCACAACGCATAATATACATACTTCAAAATATCATGTTGTACATGATAAGTGCATGCAATTTTATCTGTCATTTAGAAAAAAAAAAAAAGAAAGAAAGTTGAAAAAAGAAATCCCTTGGCCTGTGACAGAAAGCTCAATTTCTGTCATTGGCGACAAATTCTGTCAGGTGTTTTCCTTGAAGTGACAGGCTCACTTCATTCGTTTTCAAGAGTATGTCTGCCAAATCACTACGTCTGAATAACCAATTTGTCAGTCATTGTTTCAAAAAAAAAAAATGGTGTTCTGTGAATAAAGTAGGTAATTTAGCTACGTCTTGAATAATCACATAAGCACTTTTCCTCCAGCCAGCCATCAGACTCATGCATGCGCCACAAGTGCTCTATGTGTATTTCTTTTGTCACACGTATTTTTGCTGCTTCATCAGGGACATTCATAAACAAAATTGATAGTAAAAAAAATAAATAAATAACAATTACCCTACCTTGATTCATACTTAGGCACCAGCAGTTTTAGCCACCTTTGCTGTGGCACTATCCTGCAAATGTCCAGAGTGGAAACATAAATAAGGTCTTACTATTATTATGAAAATAGTTTTGGCCTTGAGGACCCCCTTGAGAGGGCTTTGGGGAACTCCAGGAGTCCATGGACCACACTTGAAAGTCACTGCTCTAGATGTATTCAGAATAAAGCAGAGTACAAAAAGAATTTTCATCTCCCTTTTTCTTAATAGCATGCCTTTATTAATTTGATTGCATTCATTTTTTTTTAAAGAGCCATGCCATCTGATTCATTTGTATTTGGCAGTTAACACACACAAAAAAATCTTGGAAGATATGACACTAGAGCCTATATATTAGAGGTAATGCCTACCCTCAGTCTGGAGAGAGAAATGGCATCTTCCAAGTGAATACCGTTGATACAAGAAATGCATTCGAAGTGGGAAGAGGAATCTAGGCAAATATACGTGGAATGAACAGTTGGGAACCAGGAGAATGAGGGAACTATTTGCAAAGGAATGTGCTAGGGGACATACGCACAGGGCAGAGGGAGGTCAGCAGGGCGAAAGGAATGCCCACGTGGGTTTGGGAACAGGCGCACGTGAGACTGGTGAATGGAAGAGACTGCTTTAGGCCAGTGGCTGCAAGTGGCAGGCATAGGGGCTGGTGGGCTTAGCCAACTTCAGGGTTATGAGCCCTAGTCACTAGCTTCAGAGGCCTGATGAAGGCTCCTCTTCTGCACCCATTGCCCAAAGCTCCAAGAGAATGTGGGTCCTCCCCAGATGTTGGTGGGAAGGGATTCCTTGTCTCCAAAGATGCCCGTCTCCATATCACTGTAGCAGTTAGGAGGCCTCAGGCTTCATCAAGTATTAATAGAAATAGAGACATTCTGGTGACTTGGAGAAACCTGACTTTAAATGAAGCTATTGTAGTGCATGTTCTCGGGCACTCTCTTCTTTTGGGACCCCCCTGCAACCCATGTGGAGCCCTAGTGCTTCTCAACCTGGATGTCATTTATGGGATTAAAAGGTCTGTCTACCCTCTGGACAGTGAGTTCTGGAAGCCAAGACCATGACTTAGTCATTCAGTGAATGCTTGTGAAGGTCCTACTATGTGCCAGGCACTGTGCCAGGTGCTGGCGGGGTGACGGTGGTGAACAAGACCAAGTCCCTGCCCATGGAGCTGCCCATTTACGGACTGATCCTCTTCATCTCTCCATCCCTACCCAGTCCAGGGATACAGCAGGTGCTCAGTAAGTGTTCCTTCTCTTCTACTCACCAGATCTGTAAAGGAAAGATTGGAAGCTGTTCCACTGAGAAGCATCTTCTCATTTCTTCGGAGAGGCTCAGTTTCATGAGCAGTTGATCAGCTGCTCAACCCCATCACCCTAATTCTGTGATTAGCTGTTGAAACGATGTGCCTTCCAGGGGTGACCTCGCTGTTCTCCAGCTTCTCGTCTTTGCCCTGAACCTCAGTCCTGTACCCCACTGTTGACGGGGCTCCTCCCTCACATCCCACCTGCCAGGCTTCCCCTGTCATTGTACAAAGGGTGTTTAATCCCCACCCCTTAGGGACAAAAGATGGACAGAGGGAGAGGTTCATTTCAGGGAGCTGGGAGGACGTTTGGGTTTCAGCTCTTGGTAACCTTGGCTTTGGGGAAGATCTGCTCTCTGCATCGAGACCAACTTCCCAGAGGAAGTCTGTGGGGGCTCCCGTGCCTGCTCATTGTGCCATGAGGGCAAAGGTCCCTGCCTCTAAATCAGCTCCCAAGCATGGGTGGTAAGAAGACTTAGCCAGGAAATAATCATCACTCCCAACCTTCCCTATTACTAGAAAGTAGTAAACATACACACCCCCCCCCAAAACAAAACAAGAGACATCACAGACTGCCTGGTATTTTCATTCTTTCGTTCTGTCAACACTCACAGCTCATTGCCTGGGCAACAGGTACACAAATAGCCCAGAGGATTCTGCAATGACCAACACGTGGTTCCTGACCTCAGGGGGTTCACTCTCTGGTTGGGGAGACAATTACGTAGAGCAATGATTTCAATCAGCTCTTTGGAGAAGGTCCACACTCCTCGGCGAGACCTAAACCTTGCAGGATCTGGCTCCTGGGGCCTGTTCCAGCCTCCCCTCCTCCACCCACCACGGACCCTCAACCACACCGAACCGTGTGCTCGAGTCCGGAACAGACGCTGCTATTATGTGCCTTTGCTTAAACTGCTGCTCTGCCCAGAATGTCCCTCCCTACGCCAGCAAACACACCTGTGTTCCCTTCTCTGACAGCGGTTCCCCATCTGCAGCAGATCCCAGCTAGAAGACGGGAGATGCCTGAACCTTAATTCAAGTTCTGAAATTTTGTTTTACCTGAGACTGGACATTTCACGGAATGGATTGAGTCCGTTTGGTGACTTACAAGTAACCATAGCTTTCGGATTTTTTAACCTAAGGTTAGCCAGAAAATTTTGAGGCTTGTCCCAGTTTTCATCCAGGGACAGGGAGAATGCAAACCTCCAGAAAAACATGCAAAGGAATACTGGGAGAAAAAGATAAATCTACGTTAGGATAACATCCTATAAGCCACGATTGCTCAGGCTTCCAGCGACCTACGTCTACCTTTCCCTGAGACTGTGAGCTCCCTCCTGCCTAGAGGAGACTGTGTAGAGAGCAAGTGCTCAATTAAGATGGGGGTGGGCACAGAGGTAGGAAATAAAACTGCAGGCCAGGGCAGGCTCTGTCCCCCAGGGCATGTGCTGGCAGCAGGACTCACGACCCACTCTGCCCCAGGAACCAGCCTCCAGGGGTGGCAGGGTCTCTCGAAGGAGGCCTAAGAGCTGTTTTAGCAACAGCTGCCTTTCTTGCACAGATAAACCCAGAAACTTTATCAAGTAAATGCACCCCAGGAAGGTACTGCGAGTGCAAAGTGGTTAACAGAGAAGGTGTGGACAACAGGTATCCTTTCCTGCTGACACTGCTTGTGCAGCAGAATCCACGAGAGGAGCACAGACCCACCTAAAGAGAAGGGTCATGACCAGGTAAACGAACGACATGGCTGGCAGCCCAACTGTGGGCACTGCCTTGATCTCACCAGCTGTGGGATACACATGCTGTCACAGTGAGGAAAGTGAGGTTGACAGGTTAATGAACACACCCCAAATCACACCGCTACTAAGTGACAGCTGCAATTTAAATTCAGGTCTGTCTGGCTCCAGAGCCCCTTCTAGCAAGCCATACACTGCTTGACTCTGGGTCAACAAGCCTTCATTGCCTTCTTCTGATTTTTGGAGGCTACTCTGTAAACCTTCAAGTGTGTGCACTTATGAACCGTGGCCCTGGGTGATTGAAGACGCCCCCATGCACACGATCCATGCTTGCAGGGGTGGAAGCCCGAGGGCAGAGCACAGGAAAGCTACTGCTAAGGACAGGGGAGGCTTTTCCAGGCTTCACGCAGTGCCCCTGACCGCCCTCTGCCCAGCTGTGTGTATCCTGCCTCCCCTGCCTTGGGGCCCCCACGTGGCCAAGCTCACTAGCCTCTGGCTTCACAGGGGCTGGCGGAAAGTGGCCAACACTTTGTCAACCAACCCAACCCCTCGGTGGTCCCCTTGCAAGCCAACCTCATGCCAGAGCTGGGCACCCATCTTCTAACACCTGCTGAGTCCGCACAAGTGATCGAGCACCTCTCAGTGAACTAAAGGATATGGAACCATCCCTGGGGGCCCAGTCAACAGCAAGGGACACCGACTCTTTCTCAAACCCTGTGAAAGGCCTGGAATACAACCAGCCTCACTCTTGGGATCAAAATCCATCTATGAACTGAGGATGGGCCACCCAGGTTCTGGAGGGGCTGAAAAGGGGTGGGGATGGGGGACTGGCTCAACTTTGGGCCTGGCCTGAAACCCCGCTTCTTGCCCCCACCTGCTGGGTCAAATCTGACCTCACCAGAGAGAGCAGTGCCTGTCATCTCCTCTGAAGAATGATCCCTCCCCGGCAGCTTTATGTCTCACTCTTCTCTAAGTTCTCAATAGCTAGTATGACAGTTGGCACACAGTAGGGGACAACATACGTTCGGGGAAGGAATGGCGTATCATCAGTGGAGAAGAGACATGAGCTTTCACAAATTGATAGGTTTACTTCATTGTTAGCCGCATACATACATACATACATGTGGATGTATCTGAGTCACTTTAAGTCACATAATTGCAAAGACAGAAACACATAATAGCTTATCCCTTGGCTGAGTGCCCTGGGGAATACTCCAGGTCCAGTGTGGCTTCTCTTCTGCATCTTCCGGCTGCTCTACCCGCTCTGGCCAGTTCTCCCCGAACCCGTGCTCTTTCTGTCCCTCCCTGCTGTTCTTCTGTGGTGGTGGCAACACAGGGAAGGGCCATCAAGACAGATCACAGGTTCACAGAGGCCTGAACAGGCAGCATCTGCAGCCACAGCGCTGGCCGAGTCTCCCCTGCTCCACATAGTGTGCGTTTCACTTCAAGGACACTACAAACTCAAGAACACGATAAACTCCTTGAAGGCAAGGACCGCCTGGGCATGGAGAGACAGCTGGCAGGAAGAGCAGATCCTTGGCAGACCGCTGGGCATGGCACAGCTGGGAGGGCTCAGGAGCTACACGCAGGGCAGGGCAAGCCACAGACAGATAAGCCGAGACCCGGCGTGGTGGGTGCTGGCACAGACGAGGGGCCGTGTAGGGTGGCTTCCTCAGATGGGACACTGACTGGTGCTACCATGAGTTCCAAATCCTGTGTTAGGCACTTCAACTGCATCTCACTGGATCCTCACAGAAGAGGAAACTGAGCTCAAAGGCAATACCTGTGACACGCCCCCTGAGCGGGGACTCAAATCCAGATCTGTCTGCTTCTAAGCCCCATCCTCTTCCTTCTGTACACGCTGCCCCCCGACGGGACGTCTGCGCTGGGGCTCAGAGAATGGTAAAGAGACCTCCAGAATAAATGAATCACTTTCAGAGCAAAGTAAAAAAACAAAAAAACAAAAATAAAAAACACAGAGAAAAAACAAAAAAACACCATATTCTCTCCTAATTTCACATCATGAGCGGCGGGAAGAGCAAACATAAAGGACGCTGGAAACATGACTGTGGCAAGAAGAACCTTCTGAGCAAAGGGCAGCTTCGGCCTCCCCGGGATTTCTTGCTCTTTCAGCCAATAAGGCCGATGAATATTCCAGAACTGCTGCTGCTGCTGCTGAGTTCCAGAAGGGAGATCTCCCAACTTCAGATGTCTTTAGGGAGGCTTTATTCGCTGGGCCCTGGGTTCTCAGTTTTGTTTTTTATACTGCAAGACAGAGAGATGAGAAGTGGGGGAGGGAAGCCAATGGGGGCAGAAGGACTCTGGGGATATCTGTAGTCCTGGTCACCGGGGCCTCACCTGCCTCCTGCAGGGGATTCTTGGAGGTGGTAAAGCCCAGTCAGGAGGCACTGATCCCTCAAATCTCTAGTTCGTGCCTGGACACCTTTTCTTCTTTAATGGAAAAGGAAAAACTGCTGGGGCTGGAAAGGGAGGATGATAAGAAAACTTGGGACGTTGGCTGAGCACAGTGGCTCACACCTGTAATCCCAGCTACTCGGGAGATTGAGGCGGGAGGATCATTTGAGCCAATGAGTTTGAGACTAGCCTGGGCAACATAGCAAGACCCCATCTCAAAAAAAAAAAAAAAAGAAAAGAAAAAGAAACTGGAGACATTAGGACTGAAAACTGTGGGGCACTCATCCTTTTTCCTGAGTCTTGTTCAGTGGGGGAAAAAAAAATCTCAGTAGAAGAGAAGCCTCAGAAGCCAGCTAGTCCAATCACTGAGTTTAAAAATTGGACACTGCGTCCCACATCTGGAGAGTCTAAGTTAGGACAGAGAGGTGGGGACATACTCTGCCCTCTAGGTCCTTCTAACATGAGTTTAAGGACCAAGAAGCCAGTCTAAATCCTGACTCCCTCCCTCCCTCCACAAAGACAGATTCTTGAATGTTTCCTCATAATCCTACTCCAGGATGAATACCCCTAGAGACAGGGAGCTCACTCCCCAAGACAGCCTTCCTCTCTGGACGTCACAATGCTGCTGCCAGCTTGGGCACCATCGCATCCCAGAAGCCTGTCACCTTCCTCTTTCCTGCTGCCCCTTCTCAGCTCGTTCAGCACTGTTAGGCAGAAACTGGCCTTTACGGATTAAAGGTGACACCACCACCCCTCCGCCTTGCAGAAAATAAATGCAACCAGAAGGGATCCCCTTTGGGCCAATTCTACAGGAGGGAAGCAGCTGGCCGGGGACCTCCTCAGCACCACCATTCTCAACCGTGGGGCGGGGGCGGCCCCTAGTGGTCACACAGGTTACAGCCAGCATCGCCCCAGCTCGTAGGTGGAGCGGGGAGCCAAGCACCTACTTTGTTCATGATCCAATCAGCATCTTCAATGGCTCGCTTAATAATCTGCTGGATTCTCTCAGGGTTGTCTTCATCCGAATGAACCCGGAAACTCTGGAGGTTTAAGCACAAGGAGAGATGACTCGGCAAAATTCCCAGGACCAGTAGCCTCAGATCACTGCTCACGGGCCAAGTACGTAGCTGGGTTTTACACTCAGCATCTTTCTAATTCCTCCAGACGAGGAAACAGAGGCTCAGAAATCCTAAACCTGCTGCCAAGCAATGGCATCTGAATCCTATTTTGCACTCTGACTGCAAAGCTTGTGCTCCTGACAGCAGGGCGGTTGCAAAAAGGAAGACTGGCCCCCAAGTTATCCCAAAATCAAGCAAGGGCTAAGGAGAAACTTCGATCCCTGTTCAGTTTGCTCCTTGAAGGAAGCTGTTTTTTCACCAGGGTGAGATCTCTGCAGGGCCTTGTAGCAGGGAAGGACAGGCCTCCCCTTGGCCCGGTGCTGGAAAGGCAACAGGGAAGGGAAGGGAGGCAGTGGAGTGGGGTGGCTTTGGGAAACCCAGCCAGGTCAGTGCAAAGTGCGGGCTGCTGTGTGCTTCTCCCAGGTGTTCACCTTTGAGAAGCAACCCGAGATGCAGTTCATCGCTGTGGGGTTCAGGGACCTTTCAAAACGAACCAGCACCTGTCACTCCCAACCCTGCACATCCTCCTTCTCATCTTCAGGAACCACCTCAACACCCACCTCTGAGAAGCCCCCCGCCTCCCCTAGACAGTTAAAAACTCCCTTCTCCATATTTCCACAGCCCTCTGTGGCTACCTCTATTTTTTCACTTTCCATGTTATATCTGTATAAATTTTAGTTTTTAACTTTTTATTTGGAAATGATTTCTAAATGATGGAAATGTTGCAAGGATAATACAAAGAATTCCATACCAGAATCACCAATTGTTAACATTTTGCCACACTCGTTTTATCATTCTCTCTTTATATGTGTGTGTATACGTTTTTTCCAGAAGCATTTAAGAGTAAGTTGCAGGCATCACCCCCTACCCCCTAAACATTCCAGTGGGTATTTCCTAACAAGGGCATTCTCTTACATAACCACAGTAATAGAAATTCGAAAACTTAACCCTGATACAAACCATTATCTAATCTATAGCCCATATTCCAATGTCATGCATTGCCCTAGGAATGTCCTTTACAGCAATTTTTTTTTTCTGGTCCAGGATGCAATCTGGGATCATGCATTCTCATTGAGTTGTCACATCTCTTTAGTCCTGTTCAATCCAGCACAGTTCTTCTGCCTTCCTTTGTGTTTCAAGACATTGACATTTTTGATGAGTATAGACCAGGTAGTTACGTGGTAGAAGGTCCCTCACTTTGGGTTCACCTGATGTTTTCTCATGACTGAATCCATTTGTGCACTGTTGGGAGGGAGGCCTATCAGATGATGTGTGTCCCACACTCTATTCTGATCGTCCATTCAGACGATGCCATGCCTCGGCCATGCCCTGGCACACAGCTGGCGTACGGGGCGATGCACCCCGTTTCCTGGAGAGAAGCTGGACTGCCCAGCATTGGTTTCCTGCGGCTCTCAAACTGCCACCCCACCGCCACCTGAAAGACTAGCCCTGTGCCCTGGCCCTGGCCTCCACTCTCCCCCGCCCCGCCACCAAGGCCCCTGTTAGAGAAACCGCCCAGATCCAGCGCACCCTGTGCCCACCTGCCTGACAGCGTGTTTGTAATGCTCCTGGATGCCCTTGGTCGGCAGCTGCCGGCAACAGCGCAGCAAGTAGCGGTAGAGCTGCAGCGGCCTCTGGACCAGCTCTGCCCCCGGTAGCGGGGCCATTCGCAAGACCCTCTGCCCCTGGAAAATACAGAGCATCACTCCTAAAGGCATCAAGCCAAGTTCTATACTCAGCCCTGGCCGAGGTCCCAGTCCTAGGGGAAGCAGGCTGGACACAGAGCAGAGGCAGGTCCCCTCGTGCCCCACCCCACGGAGCCCGCACTCTGGGCTGGGCTGGGCGTTCAGTCCTGCGGAAGTCCCAGCCCAGAGCAGGCCCGCAAAGACCACAGACAAGCGTGGAAGGAGATGCACAGCCTCATCCCTGCTGTCTTCTTTCTGGAGCCTGACTTCAGGTGGCGGGTGAGGAGGTGTCCCTCACAGGCAGAGCAGGGCAGATAAGCAGGAAAATCCTGAGGGGCAGTCACTGAGAAGGCAGCTCTGACGTCAGCCAGGCAGCTCTGACGTCAGCCGACGTGTTCTCGTGAGGGCACCAGGCAGCAGAGGGGAGAATGCCCACAGGTCTGGGCCTTGCTACTCAAAGTATGGCCCTAGACCAGAAAAGCCTGCATAACTGGAGGCTCCTTAGGAATGCAGAGTCTCAGGCACCCTCCCCCCCCACTAGACCAAACCTGCATCTTAACAAGGTGCCCGGGAGAGTCACATGCACATTAAAGCTTAAGCAGCACCATTCTAGAAGCCTCTGCATGAAGGAAAAGCTACACACAGTTGCTGTCGTGCACTCAAAGCCTGGGCACGTGATTTTATTTTACGGTGTTAGCACTTTTTCTGTTCTATTCGCTTTAAATGTGATTAAATGCACACATAAGAAAAGCATGCACAGAGAGGTCTGGTAACTTGCCCAAGATCACACAGCTGATAAAGGAGAGCTGGGATTTGAATCCTGGAAGTACGGCTCTAGACTTTAAAAAAAACAAACAGCTTTATTGAGGTAGAGCTGACATACAACCAACTGCACATATTTAAAGCGTATAATCGATAGCTTCTGGCATACGTACACACCTCGGAAACCATCACCATAATCAAGACGGTGAACATACCCATCAGCCCCAAGTTACTCACACCTCTTTGTAATCCCTCCCTCCTGTCCTCCCCCTTCCCCATCCCCAAGCAACCACTGCTCTGCTGTCACTACAGATTCGTTTGCATTTTCTAGAGTTTTGTATAAGCGGAATTATACAGCGTGCTCTCTCTCGTGTCTGCAGAGCCCATTATTTTTAACTCTGTATTAAGGCTCTCTCTAAAGAACCCACAACTCTAGCCTGATCTCTCTCTTTTTTTTTTAAGGAAACTGTGAGAATATAGATTGTTTCAAATGTTAGATTCTAGAACATACGGACTCGCTAAGCTTTCAGTAAGTGCCCCTCTGTGTGCTCACTGCCCGACCGAGTCCTGCCTGAAGTCTGCCTGGTGTCCCTGCCCCCAGCCCGTCACTCCAGTCCCCTCCACACTGACACCCAGTGAGCTCCGGAACCAGCGTCCCAGGCACCTTCCAATCGGCCATAAGAACTTCTCCCAGATCGCCCAAACCATCACGTAGGTCACCTCTCGGTGCCCGGGCACGTGCGGCTCCCTGAGCGTGGAGCTCCCTTCCTTGTCTCCTCCAGTCCAGCCTAGTGTCATTCCTCCAGGAGGCCCTTCCTGACTGTCCCTCCCTGGGGACAGAGGGAGTCACTCTGTCCTCTGTGGGAATGCAGTGCCTGCTTCGTGGTGCCACAACAGCCACTCCCACCTGCCGAGGACTCATGTGCCCACGCCTGGGGCTCTCCCTAGGGCGAGGCCGGCCCGCAGCAGGCTCCACTCCCTGTTCAGCAGAACTGAATGAATCTACTATCTCCTCTGTAAGGATTCCCCTCCATGAGACAGCCCCCTATGATCCAGAAGAAGGAGCTTAAAGAGATTTAGTGACTGGCCTTAGTTTTCAAGGAACACAAAAAAAGACAAAGACATGCCCCCTGCCCCCAACACCCCTGCAATAAAAGAGAGAACCGGATCACCACATCTATCAGATGCCCTTAAACTAAGAAAGGAAGCTTCTGAAGTGGCTGGTTTCAGAGGCTTCTTCGTTCTATTTCCGGCGCATTAGCTTCCTGGCAACAATACATGTGTCTCCACAGCTAAGGCAGCCAATTCCTCCTGGTTCTCCAGGCTGTTGTCCTGACACTGGTGTGGACAGGTGGCTGTCTGCCCCCTTATCACCTACTCTCCCTTCTGGTAGCAGCCCAAACGTGCACCTGGGGTAAAAACTCCCAGCCTTCAGCCCCCGAGGTCTGAGTGGGACTCCGCCCCAGGCCTGGCCAACCAGAGCCCAGCATCCACGTGGGCACAGGGATTGCTACGCAGATGGACGCGTGACAGAGGTTGGTCTGATCAGAGTGAATCTCAACACCCTCGCAGAGCTAACCAAAAGGACTCCAGCTCTTTCCCACTAGACTTGAGGCTGAGGGGACCACATCCTGTCTCAGTGAAGCCACCTTGCCTCCTCATGAAACCTGGGACCACAGCCACGGACCAGAAGGCAGAGCGGAGACTCTGAGAGAAACCAAGTCCAAAGAATTCATTTGAGGCTGAAAACCACCCACCTGAAGGCAGTTCCAGATTCTCCCATGATGAGCTTCTGACGGTTCCAGCTCTGAGGAAGAGTCTGGACAAGACAGGGCTCCTCAAGTTCCTCCTGCTATGAATCACCGATTTGCCAGGCTGACTGGCCACCCTTGAGCCCAGGAAACAGAGGGGAACCCCACAGAATGGCGGCCAAGACCTTCAAGGGCAACCACAGAGGACATACCACCAAAGTCCCCAACCTGACGGGCAGACTCCCCTGGCAGGTTTTCCCAAACTATATAAAGTAGTAATCAAATATTGTAAAATGCTAGTCGTGGAACAGATGGTCACCATCTGCAGTCCTCAAAATTAACATTTGGAAAGAGCACAACTTTGTTTCACTGCTTAAAAACCCCAAGCAATACTTAGTAACCAACCCAGCAAGTATGGGCGGCAGATTATTTTCAGCTCAATTATAATACTTAGTCATTCTCAGTAATAACTAGTAGAGAATACATGTGTGGGTCCACTTAGAAGAGCTAAACTAAAAGCATTTTAATTTAATTTAAAGTGTAGGTTTGCTATTATTTAACAGGCAATGAACCTCACAGCATCATTGCTAAACCTGGAGCCAAACCCTTTGGCCCTGGCAAGAAGTGCTTTGCTTATCCTGTCCTTTGAACCCGACCTTAGCCTCCACTCGGCTCCCTGCCTCTGTCACGCCACCTCCATCTTCCCCGGCGTCCCAGACTCCTGTCCCCCAATCCCCACGCCACTGGTTTCTAAGTCCCATCAAATTCCACCTCTGGATGACCCCTCACAATTGTCCCCTCTTTCCTACTCCACTGCACATCCCTGGTTCAGACTGTCATCACCTTTCACTGGGACAACTGCAACAGTCCCTGAGCTGGCCTCCCTGTTTACCAACCCATTTTCCCAACAGCCAGAGTGGATCTTCCCAAAGCATAAATCTCAGTGTGTCCTGTCCCTTCCTGAGGCCCCTGCTGTCCCCTCCTATCCTGCATCATTCATGGCAACTTTCCCCAAAATGTGGGACAAATACCTAAAATTATTTGAAGCGCTATATGGACCAACATCTTTTTATTATGATTTTATATTTATTTTCATGTGTAATGAAAACATAAAGTGCCCATGTTTTCATAGATATTATGACTTAAAGTATTTTTTAAAAATAGGCATAAAATTGATTTTTTTTTTAATGTATCAAACAAATACTAATGTACCTCAAATGTGGACATGGCGAAATCATGACAGTGGCAGTGAGGTGTGGAAAGCACTGGTCTACAGGACCAAATCCAGACTCCTGCTGGTGGCCTATAAGGCGCCTCCTCCTAGAGGCCCTCCCCAACCCAGCACCCTTGCCACCATGCTTCGTGGGAGGCTTGTGGTTATCTCAAAATAGCCCTTATCACCCTGCATTGCCCTGGTTGAGGCTTCCAGTTCAGGCTCTTACCTGGATTACTGGAAGAGCATCCAGCTGCCCTCGGGCCTCTGCCAGCCATTCTCCACATAGTGGTCGTGGCGCTTTCTCAACCTCCCAACTGAAAACTGTCCACAACTGGACAATTGACGACACTGTAAATTATTATTAATTTTCCCGGGTGGAATACTGATAATGTGGTTATGTGGGAGAATGCCTTTATCCTCGGGAGATGCAAGTGGAAGTATTTAGAGGTAATATGTCATCAGGTCTGCAACTTACTTTCAAATAGCTCAGCAAAAGATAACACAGAGGAGAGACAGGAGTAAGAAAGATAAGGACAGGTGGTGAAATGTTATCGTTGTATTTAGATGGCAGGCACTAATGGTGAACACTGTGCTATTATTTAACTTCTACATATTTTGAATATTTTCCTAATAAGAAGTTACTTTAGAAACATTCCCTGGGGGGGAGTCATCCAGCTGTCCTCCCGCCACGTGCTCCCCAGCGGCAGGGAGCTTACCCGCCCTCCATTTTCTCTCTGCTCAAGCTGTGGAAAGTCCGTCTGGGTCTGAGCTGAGCGTTACCACTGTAGTAGTCTACTCATTGGTCTGAGCTCTGCCCTCTGGGGCTAACATCTTCCCTAACCTACCCCCAGTCCAGCTTTTCATTAATCAGTCAACTACCCCAGTACCCCCTCCCACTGCCCCTCATCCCTTTCCCAACATTAAGCATCCCGAAAATGCTACTAATATCATCTCCCAAAGCTTTTCCTTTCTTGCGGCATATATACCCCCATTATTGATATTATCTTAAACATACTGTCCAGTGGGAAAACAATCGTTTGGTTGTATAAACCAACTTCACTGGCCAGGGGCCGGCCCCTCTTTTGACCTAGGAATTCAAGGAATGCAGCCCAGACTGCGTTCTCCCCGTGAGCCCTCATGTGGCCCTGGCATTGGGCTCAAAGGCACCTTTCTCCCAGGAGCTATTCATAAGTATGTTTGCCTGGCTTATATTTTATGAGTTCAGTCCAGAGTCACAGTCTGCCACAAATCCTTGGGGTGTCTGATTCTGTTATCTAACTCAACTCAATTCAACATAACAAGAGCACTGAAACAACCACTTAACAGGTACAAATGGGGCACAACTCTTTCTGCCTTAAGCATCCGTCACCCATGCAGCACCACTCATAGTATCTAGCATGTGTACAACTCTGGACTCAGCCCTAGGGCCACAGAGATGAACAGTCTGCCATACCTAACTCTCCTATCCAGAACCTTCTGCAAAGCTGACAGCATGTCTTCCTACCTACCACTCAGGAAGTGACCAGCACATGCCAAGTGTGAGAGCTTTTCATACGGTCATCTCACTTCATCCTCATGGCAATATTATAGGGTAGGTATCATTAGGCCCATTTTGTAGACGAGGAAACTGAGATTCTGAGAGGTTAAGTAACTTGCCAGAAGCCATACGGCTAGTATATGGCAAGGCCAGGAATCAAACCTAGGTCTATTTGGTTCCAAAGCCCATGCCCTTATCTGCCTCACGGTACCACCTGCTATGTCTGTATCTGAGCCATCCATAAAAATGCTGACCACTTCAGGGCTAAGAACCCCACAAAGAACTCTCCTAGGGCTTGTGCAGGACCAGAGTCAAGCATTATAAAAGCACTTGACTTTACTATTATCCAGTACTTCTCAACCTCCTCTACAAAATCTTGCTTCATGCTCTTCTGAATCACAAAGACATCATCTGTAGCTTTCCCCTGCATACAGATGGAAAAAAAAGAAAAAGTCACCAAGCTGACATCAACTACACGGATAAAGGAAAGGGCAGCTAAGAAATGCTTAACAAAAAAGCACTTACAAGATCCAAAGAGAATATGACAGAACAAAGGAGAAGAAAGGAAATAAAGCTACAAAGGGAATTTCCTGGGAGCCGAGTGGGATCACTGGCACAGATGTTGCGAGACAGGCCTACGGTTCCATTTAACCCCACTGTCCTTTTCCCTCACCTGTGTCCTGACACAAGGTACCTAAAAATAAGTGGGGAAAAAAGTCACATATTAAAAAAAGAAAGAAAGAATGGAACTGCAGAAAATAACCAGAAATTATGCCCTATTGAGCATTGATACGAGCTAAATTAAGCCTGCACAGGCCATTTTTTAAATATGCAATTAGTCTTCTTGATGGGGAAAGTTGAAAAATAGGAATGGAGTGGTTCTGCTTCCTGCCCCCATCCACTCCAGGGCTCCATCTTGCACGACCGTATATGCTCGCCCAAGCTAGAGCTGGGGCAGTAATCCCTGCCTTCTCCAGCCCCTCTCCCACATGGTCAAGGTTCTAACGCCCCCCTACGCCCTGGACCCCACTTGATCCCCACTGGCGCCAGGTTCCTAGCTCTGCACCCTAGCCTTGCCTGGACTACCCCAATACCTCAGCCTGTCTCCTTCCAGTCCAATCCACACAGCGCCACCTAAGGGTACTTCCCAAAAAACACACCTGTCACTCCCCTTCCTCAAAACCTCTAGGGCAGTTCTTTACCCACAGCCTTCTGAAATCTCTTCTGACTTCTCTCATGCATCTGACCTGCTGCCATCCTTCCCACACTTCCTGCATTTTAGCCACAGGCAGAACTTGGAGGTTAAGTTCATGGACTTTGGGATTTGACAGTCTGGACTCAAATCCTGGTTCCATCACTTGCCAGTTGTGGGACCACTGGCAAGTTTCTTAATTTCTATCTCAAATTCTGTTTCTCGTATGTCAATGGGGGGACCTAGCAGTATTTCCTACATAGGACTGACTCTTGTAGAGATTAAATAATGCTCCTAAACCACTTAGCACAGTGCCTGGCACATACTGTGTGTTTACTATTAACTGCTATACCCCCTCTGAAATGTGCTGTGCTCTTCAACATCTCTTTCTTTCCCTTACCTTGAATTCTTCACCTGCCTCATGAATTCCTCTTTAACCTCAAAGATCCAGCTCCCGTGTCGCCCTCTTGAGGCTTTCATCCCAGGCTGCTCACACCCCATTACAGACTCATCACACTGTACTGCAATCATTTCTATATTTTGTGATGGAAGAACATAGAGCAGGTTTTGGAGACAAGCAACCCTAGTTTAGAAGCCTGCCTTCCCCATTTACTAGCTGTGTGATCCTAGGCAACTTGCTTGACTTCTCTGGACTTCTGCTTCCTCCCCTGTAAACTGAAGAACAGAATACCTACCTCATAAGGGTTTTGTAAAGATCAAGCTAGCTGACGCATGGAAAGTGCCTGGCACCGGGGCTGGCACATATTAGGCACTTGAACATCTCACCCTTTCCTCCATGACTTGGCTAACTGTGTTCCTTGCTAACTATAAGCTTTTTGGGGGACAGAGACTATATTGCATTAGTCACTCCTCCGCAGTTAACAGTCCCGGGACCACAACAGAAACTCAATAAATGTGGAATGATTCCCATTTGCCAGAAAAAAAACTAAAGCCAGGAGGCAAGTGGCAGTCCTGAAGTCATGAACCTAGCAGAGCCAGGTTTTAAACTCAGGTCTTTTGGCTCTGAATTCTCTGTTCTTTCTACCACACCTGCTGTCTCAAAGGTTAAGGAACCACCCTGAATATCACATTTGTCAGTACAATCCATCCTGAGCCTTTGCCAGTTTAAAGTGCACCTGGTGAGCTATCCCAGCCAAAGCAAACCAGAAACCACGCAAAATCCAAACATGCTGGGCTCCTGGGAGAAGAGCGATCAGTAATCTGAACTGAATCACTCTGGTGTCAGACTGAGTTGTGCCTAGAGTCTCCCTACACAGGCCATAACACACCAACCCGGTTTGAGAGCAAACGAAGGGAATTAACAAGTATTGGACACCTACCTGGTGGCAAACAGGTACCTACCAGGCAGCAAACACTGAGCTGGGCACTCCATAGGGACTACTTAATCTACAACTGCATTACTCCTCCCACTTTAAGGCGAAGAAGATTGAGGCTACAGATGACATAGAACTAGACCAGAGCCACAGATGGGCTTTGTATTCAGGTACAAATTTCCAAACTTGAGCTCTTTCTATACACAGCCAGGGCTCATCTGAGATGACCCTTGAGCTGAAAGCTCCTGGTTTGTCCTTTTCCTCTCATGCTACTCCCTCTGGCCTCCTTGCTGGTCATCACATACCTGACTCCTTCCCCATGGCTCATTTCCCCTGCCCCCGCCATCTTTATCCAAGTCTCACTCAAGAGGACATCTCTGACCCCATGATAATCCCTTCGATCTTTCTTCATGACACTGTTCACTGTGGCTAGTTCTGCTTGTATGCCCCCACTGGAATGTAAGCTCCATGGGAGGAGGGGGTTTATTTTGTTCATGTCTGTACCCCTAGTACAGCACCTGACACATAGGTGTGTGTGTAAGAGATGAAACAGTGACTGAGCACCAAAAGGGTGCTGGGTGCTAGAGAAAGAGAAATAAGGCAGCCCCCCTAACCCCATGGAACTCATACACTAATGGAAGATTTAAAAAACCAATTATTCAATTATCCTTAAACACTACGAAGTGGAATTCAGTTCCCTGAGAGAATGGTTCATGGGGTACCTCACCTAGTCAAGTCACAGGTTTCTTGAGAGAGGGACATTAAACCTGGGGAAAACCAGGACTTGGAGGGGTGGTGCATGCATAGAGAACAGCCTGCATGAAGGCCTAGGGCAGGAAAAACTGTCAGGCCCACCCTGGCACAGGGAGATAGGGCAAGAACAAAGAGGACGCTGTCCAAGGCCAGGTCAGATCCAGAAAGGTCTGGTTAGGTGGTGATGAGGAGTTAAAATTAATTAGTCCTAAGGTCCATCAGCTGATGAATGGATGAATCAAATGTGGTACATTCACACAATGGAACAGTAATCTGCCATAAAAAGAAATGAAGTACTGACACATGCTACCACATGAACCTTGAAAACATTATGCTAAGTGAATGAAACCAGTCACAAGAGGCTACATAATGTATGATTCCCTTTATATGAAGTATCTAGAATAGGCAAATCTATAGAGACAGAAAGAGTAGTGGTTGCCTAGGGCTGGGAGTACTGGGAAGAGACGGAGGGGTGATAGCTAAAGGAGGTGTTTCTTTGTGGGGTAATGAACATGTTCTAAAATTGAGTACGGTGATGGACGCACAACACCGCGAACATCCTGGAAGACAGTGAACTGTGCACTTTAGATAGGTGAACTGCATGCTATGCAAATTACATCTCAGTAAAACTGTTTTTAAAAACAATTAACAGCAAAAAGAAAGGTTTACTCCTAAGAGCTAAGGGGTTTTGGCCACGGAGTGACTAGCTCTGTTATTCAGAAGCATAAATGAAAATGTTAAGGTTACTCGGCCTCATGGGGCGCCCTGGGCAGCGGGATACAAAGGGGCCACGTCTCCTTTTCAAAACGGGCAAACTGAGGCTACCGGCCGGAGGAGTGTGCCCGGCACTTCGGCGGCGGCCCAGCGGCCTGGAGACCCCTGGGCTCCCTCCAGCCCCCACCCCGGGCGTCGCGGGCCTTCCCCGCTCCTCCGAAGCCGCCCCGGTGAGGCCCGCGCCAGGCCGGGCCGCCCCCGGGAGCCGCGCTCCGGTGCATCCGGCTCTCCCGGGACAGAAGCACGTGGAGGGCAGAGGAGCGGCGCGAGCCGGCCCTAGGTCTCGCTCGGGTCGGAGGACGCGCCCACGGCCTCTACATCCCCAGCCCGCCCCCGCCGCCCCGCGCGGCTCCGGCCCCCGCGCCCCCGCGCCCCCGCCCTCGGCCTGCGCGGCGCGGCTCACCCGCCTCCACTGGGGACGCCAGCCCCGGACGCCGCGGCCACGGCGGCGGCGACGACTGCGCCTGCGCCCCCGGAGCGGCGCAGCACCGCCCCCGCCTGGCGACTGTGGCCGAGCGCCCTCTGCCGGCCGCGCGCGGGACTCGGGGTCCTACTGGGTGCCCATTGCCAGATCCGACCCCGCCCAGTGAAAAAAGAAAACTGTCCCCACTTCCTTTACCTCAAACGCCCACGCTTCCTTCTGGCTGTTGCTTGCCCGGATATAAGCACTGAAGGCAAGCTCTCCCCCATCATCCTGCATATGGGTTGTGCTAAAATATCAGGAGTGTTCAAGACCTGTGAAAAGGTTTGCTGGAGGACTTCGCCTAAACCTCTCGTGTTGATGACAAGAATTGTGTTTGGATAGGAATCTGCGTTTTGAATCATTTCATCAAATTACAGTCCCATAACACCTGTCAAAAGAATAAATATGACAGTAATAGGCATGCTTCCTTTCAGATCCATCTATAATTATAATTGAGGAAGAGAATACAGAATTTAAACTTAGAGCTACTGCCAGTATCATTCTTTGAAAATGAAATAATGCTGTTTTATTAAATAGGCTCTCCCTGCTCTCTAATGTTTAAAGCTAAAGTGCTTCCCTGAATTGATTTAAATACAAGTTTTATATCCTGAAAGAAATAAAGATGAGTCATTATCTTAAGATAAACCCCCTGTTCAATGATGCTGATCTTCTCTCAGCTGATGTCTAAAAGGGAGTGAGGTTGTTAGTGGATAATATTGCTTCTGTTCATGTCTCTCTTCTCTAGGGCTTTTTAAACCTATTCGTAACAAAAAGGCTGATTTCCTTACACAGATTCCATGTGTAGCTGATTTAACAGGACAACTTCTTGTAATTTTTTCTTTTTTTTCTTTTTCTTTCATCATCTTGTTTTTTTAAGGAAAACATTGCTCCCTGGTGGCACCTGGAAATCTATTTTTCTCCTCTTAGGATAAGAGAAGCAGGGGATATTTCTTAACAGAAGTATTTTTTAAGGCTTTTCCCTTTTTTGTATTTTCCTAATTCCCTTTAGAGTTTTCTTTCTTCTTTCTTCTTTTTTTCTCTTCACCTCACATACTAGACTGTCTCCAAATTGGGGGTGGAGTGGGTGAAGGGTTCCGCCCCCGAAATATTCAGATAATTGCCTCCATTTATTTTCAATATGTAGACTTAGACCAAATATATTTGAAAGATACAATCGTGCCCTCATAAATCAGCCCTCTTATTTACACATGTATAATCAAGAGCACATCATTAGTGCAGATCCAATCAATAAATCATTAAGCTTTTAAAGCCCTTATTAGGAATACTCTGCAGCAACATCATCCACTCCTGTGTTCAGCCTTAGGATCATTTAATATTTTTAAGAAATTTCACAGTCTGTTCTCTAGTCCCATCTCCCTTTTGTTCCTAGATCGCTATGTTCCTGCATCAGAAACATCCTTCTAATACCTAGATCTCATAAAATATTCAAGATGCAAGCTGT
Source organism: Mirza zaza (assembly GCA_008750895.1). Taxonomy (NCBI): domain Eukaryota; kingdom Metazoa; phylum Chordata; class Mammalia; order Primates; family Cheirogaleidae; genus Mirza; species Mirza zaza. The sequence continues at coordinate 26,394 of VSMD01108573.1, forward strand.
TCACTTTACCTCCGAAAGGCTCCACTTTCAGAATCACCTGTGCCTCTTCTGTCTTTACAAACACACAAGATTTTACCTTTCACAAAAATTCCTTATAAACATCCAAACATCAAGAAAAAAGAAATAATCCAAAGTAGGAGCGATTTGGACAACCATCTCCAATTTTTTCCAAGTCATGATGGAAACCTACATTTAAAAATATTTGAATTTGATCCTTTTAACTTGACAGCAACCTTAGGTTCTCAGAGCTTCAGTAATAAAACTCAAGAATTCTTACCAGTCACTAAAAAGACACTAGACCCATAATCTAATGAAAACCCAATCATTCTTACCATGTCATTTTCTTTTAATTTCTTTTCTGAAATTTTAGGAGATGAACAGCCTCATTTCAGACAGTGCACAATATTTATAGATAAACAGAGTTGAAAGACTTTTTACTTGAAGAAATTTGTCACCCTAGAGTTGGCTGTCTGGGGACATGTTCTCACAGGAGAGTTTATCAACTTCCCTAAGAAATATATCACCACATTCTCTTGATTTCTGACATTATGTAACTTAGCCTGACAACTGCAGGTTTGTAACCAATATTTGTAGGGAAAGACACAAGAAATCCTGATACTTCCAGTTTAAACGTGTTTTTGGATTTCAAAGAGAAATGATCCATTTGCATCCTCTTATTACATCAGGTTATTGTCTCAAAGGTTGACCATGTAAATAATTCAAATTAATTCACCAGTGTACAATAGATTTAATAAGCATAATAAACACTTTGAAGAAAATACTTAGGACCCTCAGTCTGCCCTCACTCCTGCTCCCTATTATCTCAGATTTCCCTGAGAACAGAATGAGTGGTACCACGTTGTTCTCTTCTATTCAGAATATGCAAAGTTGCTATTTACAAGTTTGCAATTGCATGTCCCAAATCCTGCCAGAACACAGGGTGAGAGGCATGGGGTGACGGGTGAATGTGCCAAAAGAGGATACCAGGGCAAAAATGGAAAACCTGATGAACAAGTCTCCTCCACACCAGGGTACTGCAAAACACAACCCTCCCTGACTATACAAGATTTGTTTTTAAGACAATGAAAATATTGGATATAAAGGTGATATGAAATCTCAGACATTTAGTGTCTTTTTTCTTTAATTGCTGGGTGGAAGAAGGGGATGAGTAAGGATTTTAAAATTTTTATAAAAATACGTACAAGAGGGAAAAGGGTACAATTTTGACTATTTACAAAGTACTCTCTGAGAGTAATTTACTGGCTGGGTTTTAGCCCCTTTCTGGTCCTCTGTCTTGTGTTACTTTCTGTGGTGCCATAAATCTAACTTTGCTGACAGGTGTATATCATTCTATATTTCTAGTGTGTTCCATAGTAATTTATTTATAGTGCCTGCACAGGAGACCACATTGGTGATCAGACGTATGTCATCTCTGAATGTCTCCATTTTTTCATCTCTTGAAAATATGTTCAGTATCTCATGATTTCAAATTGTAAATAACATACAAACACACACAATTTTTTGCATAAATTACCTTTGGAATGGCATTTCCTTTTCCATAAAAAGCAAATATGTATGCCGGAGGTGTACATGGCAGTATTGCCAAAGCAGTGAATGTGCTTAGGAACATTTTTCTTTTTTGCATTTTGATGGCATTTGACTAAAGATCCACTTTAAAATTACCTTGTTCACAATATGTAATTCCGTTTCCAGTGACTACATCTGCAGCATCTTGAGATGGCTAGAGATGAGAATTAAATGCCACCGATAATAGAAATGGAGACTGTAAGAAATAACCAAAAAACTTTACTAAACAGGATTATTTGGTAGAGGAAGAGGAGGGATGGGGAGGGGGTGGTGAAGAGAGTGGAAAGGAGGGAAGTGGAGAATGAAAAAAAGTAGAAGGGAGTTATCCTGTTAATGCTCTTCCCAAGAGAAAAGGCTGCTAAAATTAAGTGCAGCAGCCCAGAAAAAAAGGGCAATATTAATGAAGGCAAACCATTATTCAGCTTGGCCAGGGAATAGGCTGTTCTGGTCAATCAAATCTGTAGTTAATAGTTACCTTCCACTTCAGCAAACACCTGGTGAGACTCCTCCATGTGCAAAACTCCATGCAAAGCCTGGGTCATAACAGTGGCCTCCGAACTCCGTCCCTCCCATATGGGCTCTTCTGTCCTTCTCTACTTATTGTTAGAGGCAGGTCTCATCTTGGCACTGTTCAGCTGTAGACCCCGTAGTGGCTTCTCAGTGTTCTCTGAATACATAAGCCACGTCCTACAAGACCTTACAGGGTCTAACCTCTTAAGCTTCACTCTATGTCCCTGGTCCTCTGCATCCGACACTCAGATGCATCGTGCTCCTTCTACCATGCTCCTCCTTAGATCCTGACTCACAGATCTCTTCCTTGCCTTCCCTGACATCCAATTCCCACCTCATACTGGGGCAGATTCCTGCCCCACTCCTCCCACACCCTACCAAATAGCCATACCTTTCTCCATAGCATGCATCACAATTTATAATTATATATACCTCGGTTTGAATGCCCCCAGAAAGAGCCCGCGAAGCAAGGATGTGAGAGCAAATAGTTTATTTGGAAAATGATTCTAGAAAACACCCAATAAGGGATTGGAGAAGTGAGGCAGGGAAAGGAAGGCAGCCCATAAAGAGAGCCAATCAAGATCTGACCATGGGCACCTGTTCATCCTGCTGGGAACCAATGTGGAACCTCAGTTATCCCACCCCGGGGTATTTATGTACCAATTCCTCTTAGTTATTGTTTGAAGGATGCTCTCAGGGACAACCAGTCCCCTGGTACTTCTGGCCTGCCATGCTCTCCGGCAAAGAGATGCAGATGCTGGCAGCTGGAAGTCTGCCTGGTAGAATGCAATGGTGAGGCTCAAGGGATTGTGGGTATGCTGCTGACAGTTCTGCTACATATGCATGTACATTTACATATGGCACATACATATATGTGCATGTACGTGTGGATAGGTATCCATTTGTGCGATTATATCAATCATATCTGCCTTCCCCACTAGAGCTCCGGGAGAGCAGGGGCAGAGCAGCCAAATTCCGCCCAGTGCGGGGGCTGGGGGGGGCCTCACTTCCTGTGGTCCACCGTTCAAATCACTCCCTTACTAACACCTCAACTCCCTGGTTCCTCTTGCCCTCTGTCCCACTCACTCTGGGTGACTCTACCATCCTCCTTCTCCAACCTGCACCAAGCAGATTAATGTTGAGAAAATTACACAACAGAGCTGATGAGTTTTACTTTAAATTTATGATCCAAACCTCAAAGACATACCGGATGCTGCCTGGGAAGAAAATAACTCTGTTTCTCAGAACTCCCACACCCCACCTCCACCCGCACTCTCAGCTGAGGACCTGATGGAAAGGGTAGACATCAGCAGATCAGACAAGAACTCCCTCTTCTTCTCACCCCTCTCCTTCTTTCCTGTTATGCTGAGGAAAGTTGCCTTCTGCCTTTGCAAAACCAATTCTTCTGCAGGTTCTCTGGATTCTATCCCCTCTGTGTTCCGAAAGTCTTTGTTCCTAGGGAATAACTTCCTCCCGCTTCATTAATCTTCCTGTCTCCACCTGTTCGTTCTAAGCACCATGCCAAGGTAGTCTAGGGCCTTGCTGCTCAGAATTCGATTCATGGACCAGCAGCAGGGGCCTCACCTGGGGCCTTGTTAGAAATGCAGAATATCCCACCCAGACCTGCAGAATCAGAATCTGCATTTTAACAAGGTCCCCAGATGGTTCTGAGCCACATCAACATTTGACAAGCGCTGGGCTTAGCGGTTCCCATTTAAAAATAAATGAACAACAAAAGACACACACACACAACCTCTCTACTCTGTATCCCCTACCCCCAGACAGATTTCTATTTCTCTACTCTCCACCCAGCCAAACTTGTAACTTTTCATTCAACCAATGAACACCTACCAGGTACCAAGCAGTCTTTCAGGTCCTGGGTAGACAGAATCAATAACGCACGTATGATCAGTGTGCATGTGTGGTGTCCTAGAGGCAGAGAAAACAAATTAAGAAAGAAGATATGATCAGGTCATAAATAAGTACTTTGCAGAGAAATGTGTGGTCATGTGATCATCACCAGATGGCCACTTTAGATCACTCCAAAGAGGTGACATTTAAACTGAGATCTAAGTAACAAGAAGCCATCATTAGACTTGTCTACACAGGCTGTCTCACTTCCTCACTTATCATTTCCCTATTTCCCCTCCAGCCAATACAGTTGGCTTCCATCTTCAAGCTACCAAAACTGCTCAACAAGGATTTCAATGGCTTCCATGTTGTCATAAGTAAAGGCTCCTTTTCTGTACTTAGCTTCCTCGACCTCTCAGGACCTTTGGGTCATCTGACTATACCTTTCTTTTTAAAATATTCTAAAGTAAGTCGCCTAATTAACCTTTCCTTGCCATACATTGTTCAGTGTTAGCTCTTTTTTTTTTTTTTTTTGAGACAGAGTCTCACTTTATTGCCCAGGCTAGAGTGAGTGCCGTGGCGTCAGCCTAGCTCACAGCAACCTCAAACTCCTGGGCTCAGGTAATCCTGCTGCCTCAGCCTCCCAAGTAGCTGGGACTACAGGCATGCGCCACCATGCCCGGCTAATTTTTTTTTTTCTATATATATTAGTTGGCCAATCAATCTCTTTCTATTTATAGTAGAGATGGGGTCTCGCTCTTGCTCAGGCTGGTCTCGAACTCCTGAGCTCAAACGATCCGCCCACCTCGGCCTCCCAGAGAGCTAGGATTACAGGCTTGAGCCACCGCGCCCAGCCAGTGTTAGCTCTTGTTAAAAGAAAAAAAAAAATTAAAGACTTTTCTGGATAAGAGAAGAAAGAGCAGAGAAGATGAAGGGAAAGGAGATAAATAAGATACTTTTTTTTTCAAATATAAACATGTCATTCCAAATTCAGGGAAAAATATATTTTATTTTATGTTTTTAAAAATCCTTTGTTATGGGGCCAGGCGTGGTGGCTCATGCCTGTAATCCTAGCACTCTGGAAGGCCAAGGCAGGTGGATCACTCAAGGTCAGGAGTTCGAAACCAGCCTGAGCAAGAGCAAGACCATGTCTCTACTAAAAATAGAAAGAATTAATTGGCCAACTAAAAATATATAGAAAAAAATTAGCCGGGCATGGTGGCGCATGCCTGTAGTCCCAGCTACTCAGGAGGCTGAGGCAGGAGGATTGCTTGAGCCCAGGAGATTGAGGTTGCTGTGAGCTAGGCTGATGCCTGGGCACACTTTTTTTGAGACTCTGTCTCAAAAAAAAAAAAAAAAACACACAACCCTTTGTTATGTCAGGTGTATCTGGAAACGAGATAAATAACCGTTTCCATCCAGCTCACCAAGAGAAAAGCAGGTTCAACATTTCAAGTGGAGGTCAGCTGGCCTCCCTGACCCCTGAGTTAACTCTCTGGGTATCTGGGTGGGAAGGAGAGCTGGAGGGGGCTAAGAGGCCTCCCACCGGCCCACCAGCCTGAACCCGCTTCCATTCCTATTTTACCTTTTTCCCTTGGAGGACAGGTTGGGGCAGTGAAGGGTGGGGGTGGGGAGGAAAGAAATCATTTGCTGGAAACTACAGAACCTCACCCAGGAGATGGATGGAAGCTATTATTAGCCTACTGATGTACAGAAAGACCTAATTCAGCCCAGGGAAGGTGGTTTAAGGTTGTCAGTATAGAGTGAACTAAAGTGTGGGTTTCATAAAAGTACAGGACTGTGTACCACATTCGGTACACATGGATTGTCAAAACTCTCAACCTAGGTATTTCTTTTTACTTACCAAATAGTGTCAGAGTCCGCGCACAGCTCCCATGTTGCCCCAGTGCTGCACACGGAAGCATCGGCCTGGGCCCACAGCTGTGACAGAATCACATCCGCCAACTCACGCGGTGTGTTGACTTCGGGGCTCTCTGGCCCACCGGATCCAAACTCAGTCAGAACTTGGCTGTCGGTGGTTATGGGAAAAAGAAAATCTCGGAGGTTAGGAGGTGGTTATAGCTTCATGCCCCAGCCTATTCCAATAGCAGAAAGCAGTAGTAAAAGCAAAAGAAGAATATTTCAAGACATGTGAAGGCCGGGCATGGTGGCTCATGCCTATAATCCTAGCTCTCTGGGAGGCCGAGGTGGGTGGATTGCTAGAGGTCAGGAGTTCGAAACCAACCTGAGCAAGACCCCGTCTCTACTATAAATAGAAGGAAATTAATTGGCCAACTAATATACATAGAAAAAATGAGCTGGGCATGGTGGCACATGCCTGTTGTCCCAGCTACTCGGGAGGCTGAGGCAGCAGGATCACTTGAGCCCAGGAGTTTGAGGTTGCTATGAGCTAGGCTGACCCCACGGCACTCGCTCTAGCCTGGGCAACAAAGTGAGACTCTGTCTCAAAAAAAAAAAGATGTGAAAATTATATGAAATTCACATCTCAGTATCCATAAAGTTTTATTGGAACTTAGCAATGCCCATTCATTACCATGTTGCCTATGACTGCTGTTTTACGACAATGGCAGAGTTGAGTAGTTGTAACCGAGACAATATGGCGGGCAAAGGCTAAAACAGTTAACTGTGTGGCCCTTTACAAAAAAAAGTTTGCTGATCCCTGGTCTACAGAAAGCAATGCAGATGTTGTGGCCTTGGATTCCAGGTTCTGGGTGATGGTGATCAAACCCTGACCTCCCTTCACAGCCTTGCCTGTGGTACTTTCTCCTTCACGTTCCTCCCACAATGATTCTGGTAAACAGCTTTTTGTCCCTCGTTTAAATGGCATTCTGGGCCAGGGCTCTGTGGCTCACACCTGTAATCCTAGCACTTTGGGAAGCCAAGGCAGGAGGATCAGTGATTGAGGCCCAGGAGTTTGAGACCAGCTAGAGTAAGAGTGAGATCCTATCTCTACAAAAAATAGAAAAATTAGTCGTGTGTGGTTTCACACGCCTGTAGTCCCAGCTACTCAGGAGGCTGAGATAGGAGGATCATTTAAGCCCAGGAATCTGAGGTTGCAGTGAGCTACAATGATGCCACTGCATCCTGGCCCAGGTGATAGAGTGAGAACTTGTCTCACAAAAAATAAAATAAAATAAAAATAAATGAGTGTCATGCTGTCTCACCTCTGTGTTTTGTCCCTGCTGTTCCCCTCTTCTGGAAACCACACCCAATACTCTCAGTTTGCTTTTGTGCCAATTTTCCTCAACCTTCAAGCAGGCCTTCCCACATCTCTCAGCTATAATTTATTTCTCCACCCTCTTTTTTGGCCATAATTCTTTCTGTACTGTCTCATGACACACCAGTTTCCTACTTTGCATTATAATTATTTATGCACATGTTTTATTCCCCCTCTAGACTATAAACTCCTTGAAGAATGCATTGGCTCATTACAAAATTAGCATTCTGAGAACCCTTATTTGCATCACACATAAGATCTCTTGTCTTCAGCAAAAAGGAGTATACTTATGACACATATAATTGGCACTTATCACACAAATCAATGATAATGGGGAACAAGGGCAAGATGGTTAATTAAAACCCACAGCAAATTCCTCCAAAATTCATCTTTGCCTTCTCTACCATTTTACCAGTGTAATATGCAACCGGTTTATGTTAAATTCCCTTTCCTTATATTTTTACTTTTCCCTCACACTTCGTAGATGTGTGACTGCATTGGCCATCATGCAGTTAGTGACAGCAACAAGACCAGAAGAGAATAATCCACCAACTGAATCATCTGGCCTCCAGTGCTGGATAACTCTGGGGGCGTTCCTTCCAGGCAGGGTAGGAGCCTCTGAACTTTCCGCCTCCAGAGCTCCATAAAGATTTGTGTGTATGCCATTTGGAACTTAGACATGGAACAATGATCTTTTAGTGTGGCTCTGGTACTCAAAAATAATAATAGGTGAAATTAAAGTAACAAAGAAATAAAACAATCAAGTTCCCTGCACATATGTCTGATTAGGCAAGCCAAATATTCTATGGCAAACATGAATTCAACAAGAAATGATAAGGAAATAAAATAAATATGAAAATTAACCCCGCTTGCCAAAGCAACATATGCGTTTGGGATGATTCTTTGCACCCATGACTGGTGTACACAAATATTGTGTTAAACCTCTCCTCCTAATAGCCTCGTTTCTCACATGCTCTTCAGAGGGAAAAATGTGATGCTAATTTAAGATGACTTATCCTGCTAAGCACATAAATAAAAAATAGTTCAGGATCCAGAACATGACAGAGCTCCCCTTTCACATTTAATTAAGTACTTTTAATTGGCAATTCAATTGGCAGACTGTATATTTGGGGCTGGAGAGAGGAAGGCAGAGGAGACCCCCCAGTTAGATACAAAAGAGGAGATGTGGGGCATGGGCAATGGCCTTATCGTGTGTGATGCAGAAATGTGACTTGAGGCATGGGAACGGGGGCGACCATCCGACTCTCCGTGCATCTGGGAAGGAACTAGCAATGAACAGGGCAAACGCTGGAGGGTCTAATCAGGATTATAAAATGTCATTTAGAAAGATATTTACATTGTTAATTAAGCAATGGAGCTGATAACCGCTTCTCCGTACATTGTGCTAATTACCCTAGTGCCTTGGAAGACTTACTAATCAGCCAGATCAATAGGCCCCTGGTTTATGGTAATGCAATGTCATCCTCCGTCTCAAGCGCTGTGCTTACAAGCCGTCTGCACCCAGTTCGGCTGCCACCCACCGTCCTGTGCTAGCGGCAGCCGGAATTCATCTGTCTGCCCACATCGCAGCGGCCGGGCGGATGCCAGCGCACGCCCGAGGCCTGCAGCGAGGACCCTGGAATCCCACCACGCACCGCATCGCCATCAATGGCTTGCACGGCTCTCTTTCCTCCCCACGATTAGAAAGATCGCACACAGTCCCCGGGGATGAGGGCTGTGGGGAAGACCCTCGGATTTCGGTCTCCTCTCTGCCATTAATTCCGACAGGAGGACCCCAGAGCAGGACACACCAGTTGTTTTCATGGGCATGTGTGTAGACCAAGTAAGAAGGTCAATCCGGCTCAGTACTGCATGGACTTTTAGGGCTTCTTGTTTGTTTTGTTTTTCACTGACCATTAAGATGAACAGACTAGTCTTGGGAGCCAGAAGAACCAAACTGCTTCTGTCTCCCGGTACACAGTCAGCCACCCCGGGCCCCAGCATGACAATAAGGGACCTGAAAAATGTAATAAAAGGCCAAGGCGGCCGAATGGAGAGTGCTTTCATGTGTTCAGCAGCCTCCTGGTCATCCACAAGGAAGGAGGAGAGTGCACATGAAAGAGACCCAGAAATAATGCCTTTACCTCCTTGCAACCCGTCATTTCTATCTCCTCCGCCATCAAACCTCAAACAAAAAATCTTCAGCTGGTAGCCAAGGGGCCTGGTTCATTTACTTTCTGCTCTCATTCCCTGGTAGGTGTGTCCTGATGAACAGTCAACACCCGGCTTGGAAGGTAACAAAATAAAAAAAAAAAAAAAAATAGGATTAGTAAAGGGCTTGGATGACCTGTGGATTGAATAAGCAGTCCCCAGATAATTGAGAGTCAGCTACACGTGAACTTTAAGCAGCAGCCAAGGGAGGGTTTGGAGGTGGAAAGCCAAGGTAAGAGAGACGCTGGGGTCCCATTAGGGATGGAAACAGCTGGGCTCCGTTTCGTCACTTGAGAAACAGAACTCCTTCTGCGCGCCTCTGCGTGGGGCTCCTGAGCTTTCATCTCTGGCTCCCAGCCCCGGCAGGCAAGGCCTCCAAGTTCAAGGCCAGCTCCTGCGCTGGGCTTTGGGATGGGGCCAATTTGTTGAGTTGTTTCAGTGCTTTGATGTGTAAACTAATCATCCGTCTTTGTGCTCTAATTAAACTTAAGTGGTGCGATGGATTTGCTGTCATAGAGGCCAGGGCCCCTCCTGGATTGGGGCGGGAGGGACAGCGTCCACTGAAAGCAAGCCAGCCAGAGGAGAGCAGAGATCAAGGAAATGCCACACATGAATATGAAAGGAGCTGGAACACCCCCGGCTAGGCCCAGGAGGCTGGAGAAAATGGGACGAACCAGCAACCAGGGAGAGTCTAGGAGTCTGATTCCCAGGGTGCTGTCGCCCTTGGCATGAGTGTCTAGACATGGCAAGCTCAGGTCAAGTAGGTAACCACAAGGTGACCTTTCATTTGCCATGGTAACACATCTCCCAGGGGCCAGCTGGCCTGGCATGGTCAAAATGTAACCCAGTTTCACAAGGTGAATGGGCAATTTCCCCCCTACGCCCAAACCAGATGACCAAAATGTGCGGGCAGAACAGTTTCAGGACTCTTCGTAAAATGTTGACTTCTGGGACTGTTTTCTTCCTCCCCCCTAACCCTCAGTATTTGCCTTTTAACTTACAAGAAGGATGCCTAGAATTATGAAGGGGAGAGTGGATTCTCCATAGAAAGGAGACTCAGAGGAAAGAGGGAGAAGATGGTGGCGGTGCAGCTGATGTTACGATGTGTGTTCTGGGGGTAGAGTCACCTGGTCCAAGATCTGACTCTTCTCTGGCTCAAGTCCACCACCAGAGGGCAGAGAGGGGGATGTTTATGTCTTGTATTGCACAACCTTTTGTGGGACCTCAACCTGGATAATGCTGAATTTATTCATGCCATTGCCTCAATGCAATTGATAAATCTCACTCCATAGAGACAGAGTAATGACATAAGGAAAAAGCTCTTCTGTTCTTCACCAGTGTATTCATTCAGCAGCTATTAATCGAGCATCTAGGTACAATGCACACTAGGCTATACGATTGAGGTTGTGCAAGCTATAGCCTCTGTTATGCAAGAATTCATACTCTCAGAGGAAAGATAAGATGACCACACATGATTTGGCAATTGCAAATAATTCAATAACAAATGTACCTTGGAAAGAAAAAAAATAGGTCAAGCATATCACATGGATATGTAGATGTTAGACAGTTCAGTGTCTAAACATCTACAATAAGGCAACATAGGAAAAGAAAGAGAGGAAAGGACATTACATTTACTGACAATCTTTTTATGTGCCAGACACTTTGCTATGTATTATCACAAATGTTCTCTCATTCAATACTCATCACCACCCTGTAAGATGGACATTATTATTCCTATTTTACAAATGAGACAGCTGAGACTAAAGAATCCCTGATAAATGCCATCTAAAAGTGTAGCAGACACTCTCCTTGTCCCTGCCCTTCCCACACCTTCATATCTGCTCTCTTCCTTCTCATGCAATAGAAATGTTAGCCTTAGGTGGCTACCCAAAAAAGATCCAACTTTCCCAGTCTCCCTTGTAGCTAGATCTGGCCACATCAGTAGGTCCTGGGAATGGGATGTGAATAGATGTTATGGGAGCAACTTCCACGTTGTACCCTTAAAAAGCAAGAAGCCTGTCTTCCTCCCTTTCTTCTTTCTCTGTTCCCACTGGCTCCAACACAGACTCGGTGGTGAGTCACCTTCAACCACACAAATGAAGGCGACATACCAGGGGTGGCAGAGCAGCTACCTAGGAGGGTCCTGGATACCCAACACAGTGTCAGTTTGGACTTTGTCTGTTCTTACTCTGACATGGAAGCAATAAACTATTTCATTTAAATCACTGACACGTTGGGTCTTAGTGTTTCAGGCACATGCCAAGAAATACAGACTAGTTAGTGCAATCAAATAACAGAGGAGTGCAAAAGAGAGAAAAATCATCAAGAAAAGTATTCAATTATTTTTTTTAACTTATCAAACACCTATTATATTCCAGATATTGTTCTGGGCTCTGGGGAGTCAAACATAAATAAAACAAAGTTCCTGACATTAAGGAGGAAACTCATAGAACAATCATTTTATATGGAAATAGCAATGACAGAAATAATCACAGGATGTCATGAGTGCATGGGAAATGGACACCTGTTTCAGCCGAAAGGGGTCAGGCAATTAACCTGTGCCTGGAAAACCCAGTCTGAATTTTAGTGGTGAAGACGGGAGGTAGAAAAGGGGGGAGGAGAAACTGTTGGCAGACGCTGCCTTCTTGCCTGACTTGCATTAGTCTCGCTACCTGGTATTGCCATCTGGGAGGTTCTCCTTTCTCTCCAGGTCCTAATGATTCCTGCACGCACAGTTTAAACTTGCACCATCTCTAGGAGACTCTGCTGAATCTCCTCCACCCTGCCCCTGAAGGAATATCTGCAATGACACTCACATTAGCAGCACACCAGCGGCACCCTAACTAGCGACGCAAGGTCACATATATTTACGTGATCGTCTTCCCTCTCTATTTAGATTTAACTCCTCCAGGCCTGCAGTGATGCTTTATGAAGTTCTGTGTATCTTGCTCAGCACATGGCACAGAGTCTGGAGTTGGGAGCCCAGAGCAATGTGGAGAACTTGCACTTTGGACTAAGGCTGCCAGGGGTTCAACCCCCAGCCCTTTCATTCACTGGCTGTGTGTGACCTTGAGCAAGTTACTTACCCCTCTGAGTTTCACTTTCCTCCTCTGTGAAAGTAAGAATAACATTAATAGAACCTACTTTGTTTTAGCTACTGAATAAATTAATTGCTGTAGCTACTGAATAAGATTAACATCTGTAAAAGTACCTAGCGGAGTGCCTGGCACAAAGGTAATTTATTTTCCTTTTTAAAATAAATATTTGGCCGAAAAATGCTTAACTCTGCCGGTTACATCATTTATTGAAAACAAGCACTCTGCGCGTTCATGTTGATTACATGCTGGAGAGCTTGGAAGATTCCAGTAGGTAGAGCTTAAATTCGACTAGATTAAATGCTGCGATCATCACTGGTGCTAATTAGGGGGGACGCATGGTAAGTATGTGAGAGGCAGAGAGAGTTTCCTGGTCATGTCTGGACCTCATTTCCAAAGCTGGCTATTTATTAAGCCTTTATGACTTGCCAGATTGGGTCACGAAGCAAAGATTGCTGTTGGCAGCCCAAACCGGGAAAACAGATCATCCAAGTCCTGAATGCCATGCCGCCTAATAACATTTTTGCATAGAAAAGAGATAAGGCATAGTATTTGCAATTGCCTGGCCATGCATTTTTGATCCCTCCCCTACACACACACACACACACACACACATACACTCCCCCTTCCCCTAAAAAAAGCCTGTTGCTGCCCTGCTCTTCCCTAAGTCAGTGAATGGCACCACCACCGCCAGTTACCAAAACCAGAAACCCATAGCCATCCTTGTTTCTCCCCTCGCTCCACATCTGTCTGTAAGTCCCATTGATTCTCTCCCCATCCTGTCCCTTGACCCCATCCTCTTCTCTCCATCCCACCACCAACCTAGTCCAAGCCACCACTGCCTGTCACTTAGACACTTGCTACTCCAAGAACAGCTCCTGGGAGCCTGTTAGGAATGCAGAGTCTCAGGCCCCGCCCAGGACCTGGATGGACGGAATTGGAATCTGCATTTTAACAAGATCCCCAGGTGAATCACTTATACGTTAAAGTTCGTGAATACTGCAGGAGCCTCCTACATAGTTCCTCTCTCATAGCCCTGCTTCACCTTAACCCATCAGTCTGGGACTGATTTGCCTTCTTAGCTTGAGAATTCCCACACTCAGTAGGTATAATTGTTTTACTCCACTCCTCTGCATGGCACAGGATTGTGGTACCATGTTCTTACAGATACTTTTCTCCCCAAGACAAACACGAGACGTCTCGTTTCCTCCTTGAGTTGGCGAGGGAGGGAATTTTAGGTCATTTCATTGAAGGATGTGGGACCCCTTTTAGGATCTTGCATTTATGAAGGAGTTTCAGTTCCAAGTTCCTTTTTCAAGCAGGCCCCAGCCTTGTCCTCCGTCCTAGCCCTTAGCCATTAAGGTTTATATTCTGGAACCTTCCCCAGGCCCCACTCCCACTTCATAGCAGCCACATCATCCACTCGGGATCTTCCTGCTTTGCCCTTAACTCCCCTCCTCATCTCTGGACCCAGGGTTGCCTGTCTTTCTGTCAAATTCAGACACATAGTTCAGTTTAGTTGTGTGGCTTTCAATGGAAGTCATTTCTATGTGTTTATGGTGAAGTTGGGGGAGGGGGAGGAAAAGGGTCTTCATTTGCCCAGTTTATCCTGACACCAGTCAGAGCCATCTTTTTAAAATTGAGATCAGACCCCACCGCTGTCCTGTCTAAAAGATGCGTCAGTGGCTTTTCTTTACATTTAGGACAAAATCCAAAACCCACAGTAGGCAACCTGGTCCCAGCCTATGGCCCTGCTTTCTGCATGTCCCCACCTCAGGGCCTTTGCATCACCTCTTGGCCTCTGGCCTGGAAGGCTCTGCCTCTCTTGTCACGTGCTTGGTTCCTTCTGGCCTTCGGCACCTCCCAAGTCACCCTCTCACCTGATTTGTTTCCTGTGCGGCTACTCGTGGCGACCTAGACTTACCTGGTTTATTTACAGGCTCACTTGTTTATTGTATGTTCCCCTCCCTAGAATGTAAACTCCATGAGGTCACAGACCATGCAGCCATCTCATCAGCCCCCATATCTGAGGAACGAAGCTGTCGAAAGCGTGACGGTGCAGAGCTGCGCCGTCCCATGCGACAGTCACTAGCCCCACCGGGCTTAGGGACACTCAAATGTGGCTGCTCAAAACCCGGCTGTGCACGCCATACACACAGAATTTCAAGGGACTTTGTATGAAAATAAAGACTGTAAAATACCTCATTAATAAACTTTTATATGGATTACATGTCACAATGGTAATTATTGGATTATTAAATGGTAATTCATTGGATTATTGTGTTAAATAAGATGTATTTTTAAAATTTAATTTCACCTTCTTAAAACTATGGCTTGCAGGGAATTTCAGATGACAGCTGAGGCTCACATTCTGTTTCTATCAAACATCTCGGAGCTGAAGAGTGAAGTACCTGGAAGCGAAAGTGATCGCAGGCATTATTGGAACTCACAGCTCATCTCTGTTGGCTCTGGTGGCATCGGGGGGCCTCGGGAAATCCCGGTGATTTGGGAAGCAATTCTTTCCGCACTGAGCGACATCTGAGCTCATTCCTGACTGAGTCGAGGGTTGGGCGATCTCACTGGGGAAAAACAAACAGCCTGAATCAGGCTTTGTTCTTAATGCTATTCCTAAATGCTGACGACACCCCTGCTGGGTCCGGCCCTCGGGGGAAACAGTGGGGAACTGATTGACAGCCATTAGGAAAATAGAATTGAACATCTCAGATCAGACATCAAGGCTGAGTCTTTATCAAGCGAGCATCAGACCCTGCGAGCTCTCCAGCGAGCAGCAAGGCTTGCCTCCAGGACCTTTGCTGTTTGTGATTATGTGACAGTCTCCGATCTTATTTAATATTCCAGGATCAGAATTGCAAAAAGACATTATTGTGTTTTGTTCACCCTTCATTGGCCACGTGGGCAAGTTAAGTTAACCTCCGTGTTTCTCGGTGTTCCTGCACGTGAAATGGTGATAACAATTGCACCTACCTCACAGGGTTGCTGTGAAAAATGAGATGACGTCAAAATAATGCACTTAGAACAGTGCCCAGCATACTTGGTCAGTGCTCGATGGATATCCGTTACTATTATTGCCAGCTATGTTTCATACGGGAATATTTGTATAAAAAGAGCCTTTTCCTACAGCCCCAAATCTCAAGCTAAAGCCAAGAGATATGCTCTACATCACCCCATTTCTGGGTAATTATCATGGGCCTGTTCTGAATTATTTTGCAAAAAGGGATCCAATCTAAGAATCTTTTATTGCTATAGTGGTCATTGATCATTTTGGCTGGCAAGCGTCCATTTCCCTTCTTAATAGTACCCCAATTTCTTTTTGGGAAATAAAACCTCCCTTGTTTTCTGTGGGTGGTAATTCCTGGCACCCCTCCCTGTATAAGCCCAGCTCCTCTCTCCGTGTCTGGGAACAAACAGGCGTGGCCCACAGAGCACTTTTTGCTGTGAGCTTCTCCACCTCCACGATATCCTTCTAATTCTTTCTTTTGTGTATACCATACTGCTTGCAACCAAAACCCACACATAAAACTCTCATTCCTCCCTATCCTCTCTCTTCTGCTCCTTACCCCAACCTTTTCTCCAAATGCCACCTAGAATATAGAGCTGACCACATGGTCAGAGGAATGACACTTCTGTAGGTTCTTTCTTCTGAGTTTGAAGATAACATAGCATTACATGCTCCGAGACAGGCTGAAAGCACAGGTCCCCTCAGCTGCAACTGAAATGGCATGACCAGAGAGGCGGCATCCTGCAGTGGAAAGTTAGCTTGGCAGTAAGAGAGACATGGATTCAAATCCTGCCAAATTCTGCTGTGTGACCTTGAGCAATGACTTCATTTCTCTGATCATCAGTTTCCACATATGTGTACACACACACACACACACACACAGACAGACACACAAGCACATTTTTAAAAGTGATATGTTTTAAGGACTCGGCTCACATGATTGAGGGGGCTGGTACATCTTTTATTTAAAGTCAACTGACTGTAGGTGATAACTATATCTACAAAACACTTTCACAGCAACACCTAGGTTAGTGTTTGATTAAATAACTAAGTACTATAGCCTAAGCAAGTTGACAAATGAAACTAACCGTCACAGAGATCATAACACTGCTTTGTATCCTTGAAGATTAAACAAGATAAATGCACATAAAGTGCTTAACACATGGCCTGCGACATAATATAGGAACTCAGTAGAGGGTAGATGCTATTAGCAGAGGCAGGAAAGGGTAATATCATTCAGGCAATGGCCTGTGCACCAGGCTCTATTCTAAACACTTTATAAGTATTAACTCATTTCCCTAAATCCTCCAATTACCCTAAGAGTTAGGTAATATCATTTAGATGAGGAACTAGAGGTCCAGAGAGGTTAAGCAAGTTATCTAAGGTCACACAGCCAGCATGTGAGAAGCCAGGATGAATATAACTGCCCCTCTGAATCAGGCTGTCCCTAAGTGGTCTTTGCAGCAGGTACCATGTTTCCCTGAAAACAAGACAGGGTCTTATACTTATTTTTCCTCAGGAAGACTCCCTAGGGCTTATTTTCAAGGGATGTGTTATTTTCCCTTCAAAGCCTCAGCTTGCAGCACACGCAGGATGGCCGGGACCTGACAGGGGGAGCCGACATTGTTGGTGGGGCTGCCCGTACCTTTCCAGTTACCTCTGGGATAGTAGCTGTCACGATGGGGCAGATGAGAAGGGCTGCTGGTCTTCTTTACCGCTCTTGGATGAAATGCGTGGGTTGTGCAGATGCGCTGTGTAACTACGCCCATCACTAGGTCTTATTTTCAGGGTAGGGCTTATATTGCGCGAATGCTTAGAAATCCTTATTTTATGGGTAGGTC
Organism: Mirza zaza; assembly: GCA_008750895.1. Lineage (NCBI taxonomy): Eukaryota > Metazoa > Chordata > Mammalia > Primates > Cheirogaleidae > Mirza > Mirza zaza. The sequence goes on from VSMD01108573.1 coordinate 43,746, forward strand.
TTATTTTCGGGGAAACATGGTATTACCCAGGAGAGTGTCTCCCCAAATACCAACTATAGTTAAAACCTTGAGATAATGTGTGTCCTACCTTGTCACTCTAACGAAAACTCCACCCGATCCCACAAACTCGGCCAGATTTAGCCGCCAGCATATTTCAGAAAAATAGTTTAGGGTAGACTATCACACCCCCACCACACTGCCCCCTCCACTACCACCATCTCCCCTAGGATGATAAGAAGGCAACACCTTTCCATCTAAGAAAAGCTGGCAGAGGTCCCTATACACATACAGGAAGAGTGACTCCTTCTGGCCACTCACATTCAAGAGCGTCACACAACCAACGAACCTTCCAAACAAAGACACCGGGAGTCAGAAATAAAATCACTCATTAATTGTGATTTTCCTGGAATGCATGACTATATCATACCCCAATCAAAAAGTTGGAATCACATTTGCATTTAGATAAAGGGTGGTTAGGAAAGAGATGAGAACAAAAGGAGGCTCTCAGACATTGGGTACTTCTCCCAAGGCCAGTCGTGACTGCCAAAGGCAGGCAGCCAGCACATCCAAAGTCGACATATCATGGTCAAGTCCAAGAGTCCAGGGATGCCCCTTGTGTCCACAAGCTCTCTCAGGAGCCCCCAAATTCTAATTCCACTGTGGCCCCTAAGGGCATTCAAGTGTAGCTCCTATACCCATTTGCAGTTAGCTGGAATCTTCCCTCATAGTAGGTGTTTTCTTGCTTTTCAAGACTGTGCTGGACTTTGGGAGGCCAAGGCAGGAAGATCACTTGAGGCCAGGAGTTCAAGACCAGCCTAAGCAAGAGCAAGACCCCATCTCTACAAAAAATAGAAAAATTAGTCTGGTGTGGTAGTGCACGCCTGTAGTCCCAGCTACTCAGGAGGCTGAGGCAAGAAGATCGCTTGAGCCCAGAAGTTTGAGGTTGTCGTGAGCTATGATCACGCCACTGCACTCTAGCCAGGGTGACAGAATGAGACTCTGTCTCAGGAAAATCAACAAAAAACAAAAAGAAAAGACTGTGCTGGAAATGTAATATTCCGTAAAATACAGTGCCATGGTAAAGATGTTTAAGATAAAAGGCCAAGGAATTTGTAACTGTGACTGCTGCTTTTATCTGGGTGGAAGACAATTCCGATGAGGCAGGTGTGGGGTAGTAGACAGTCCCAGGTGCTACTTCCCTCTTGTAGTAAGAAACGTCTCACACAGGACACGGGCCATGCTAGGGTAAAACTGTGAAGTCCAAAACCCTTAACTTGCTAGAGCTTCACCTCTTCTCTCTACCTCTCCTTGCTCCTTCCTCTCATCAAAATTTGTCTGTCCTCCCCAGAAACTGGGCTCCGAGGTCTAGAGATTGGAATCTTCTGGTTGGGCAAATGGCTTTATCGACATGGCAGTTTCAAAAGCCGTTTTCCCCTCCCGTACCAAGTGGTGGAGATTGAGATTTTATCCGGGCATGAACCTCCATCCTGAGGATTAGCTTGGTGGTGTTTGAATGCTACCTACTGGGTACGCCCTGGGGTCTGGCTGTCTCCCTTGTCTTTATCTGTCAATGTCAGCATCAAATTAGGGAGAGAAACAAAATAGGACAAGCCAAGGGCAGCCTTTCTGGGAGTGGTGCCAGGCTGGCAAGATGAGGCAGACAGTGCAGCGCGCTGGCAGGAGGTCACGGCTGGGTCAGATGATAGAGGAAAAGGGTGTGCACAGGGACAGAGATGGGACTTTGAGTCCGGAGGACTGAGCTGAGGTCAGAAGTTGGGCAGGTAAATTGTAGTCAGTGCTCAGAAATCCCAACTGGTCAACAAAGGTGTGATCTGAGCATGAGATACAGGCCAGTCACGGAAAGAAACAGAATAAAGATGCAATTGCATTTCCCAAGCCCAGGGATGGAGAGAACAAAGAGGCATGTGGATAGTAACCAAACACATTTTACTGGTTTTTGTCCCTGTCGACTCCTTCAGAGCCACAGGAGTGTCCTACAAAGACATTCCTGGCCCACCTTCTAGTCATTTCCAGGAGTCCGGAGGGATTCTCAAGTGGTGGCCTCTCAAATGAGTGCCATGGCAGTCCCAAGGCCCTTGTCTTCCCTCTCCAGGCTCCTTCCTGCAGGACAGGACAACCTGTTGAATCCCTCCCCCCCCCACCCCCGCCACCCTCCCAGCAGCAAGCACAGGCTTCTGTACTACCTGCCCTGCCTTCAAAAATGTCAAGGTAGAAAATACACAAAGAAAGAATAAGGAACTGTTGCAGATTAGAGGAAATTAAAGAGACAGATAATTTAAAGCAATAGGTAATCCGGAAATGGATTTTGGACCTGGAAAAAATAAAGGACATTATTGTGATAATTAGAAAAAAATGAAATATGAACTCTATACTGTATCAAATGTAATTTTTTGTATTTTGATAACTACTATGGTTATGTGGTTGTCCTTAGGAGACATACACTGAAATATTTAAGAGTAAATGGACATGATATCTGCAACTTACATTTTAATGGCTTATAAACAATGCAGACAGCAAGTGAATGAAAGACAGAAGATGAACGTGAACAACTGGTAAATCTGAGAGAAAGTGATAAGGAAATTCCTGATACTATTCTTGTACCTTTTCTGTGTGTGAAATTATATCAAAATAAAAAGTTATCAAAAATAAAACAGAGACCAGATGTGGTGGCTCACACCTGTAATCCCAGCACTTTGGGAGGCTGATCCTGGAGGATTGCTTGAGGCCAGGAGGTTGAGACCATCCTGAGCAAGAGCAAGAACCCAACTCCATAAAAAATAGAAAAATGAGCCTGGTGTGGTGGCACACACCTGTAGTCCCAGGTACTCGGGAGGCTGAGGCAGGAGGATCGCTTGAGCCCAGGAGTTGGAGGTTGCAGTGAGCAATGAGGATGCCACTGCACTCCAGCCTGGGCAACAGAGCGAGACCCTGTCTCAAAAAACAAACAAACAAAAGACAAGGCAAAGCATGACAATTTACTAATCAAAAACAACATTCTGTCTGTATAAATTATTTTTGTTTTTTAAATAAGTGCAGGGGTGAGATGTCTACCCCTTTCCTTATACCTTTGCAATGGAAAAGAGGAGCAAGGCCAGTTTTGTGAAAGACTGAGGAAAGAGAACACGCTTTCTGCCCAGGGTAACATGCCTTTTCCCAGCTTAACTCAGGAAATGAGAGATGCACTCTGGTCCCAGCATATCTGGACAAACAAAAAGAACACACGAGATAGCTGAAGAACCACAGCCCCAGCTTTGGGAATTTCCTGGTTAACCCAATATGACATTACAGAATTTTCTTCAGTAATAATAGTCCAAACACGCACACACATGCACCCAAAAATGAAAACTTTGCAACAAGGGACTAGCTAGAGACTAACCTATTTTCACCCTGGAATGACAATATATCAGAGGAGTTAAGGTCGCAGGCCTTGGATTTGTTTGTTCTGGGTTCAAACTCTGATTCTACTACTTATGAGAGGTATGAACTTGGGCAAGCTATGGCTTTCAGTTTACTCATCCTTAAAACAAAGCTTTCAGGAATACCTATCTCATAGAGCTATTGTGACCAATAAATGAGATAATGAACGCCAGGTACTAGGCTCTGTCCACAGTACACAGACAGTGCTCAATAGGCGAAAACAAAAATGGAAAAATAAAAAAATAATTCTGGGAGTCAGATATGTTTAGAAAGCTGGTTAGGGGGGCTGAAGAGTTTCCTAGGAATAACTTCCATTTATTGAATACTTACTCCATGCCTGGCACATGGAATGCTTGATATCATTTAATTTTCAAAATGACCCAAGGAGACAAGTATTATTCCCATTTTACAGATGAGAAAATGAGACCTGGAATGGGTAAACTACTTGCTGAAATCCCCTCAGCTAGCAAGAGTTGAATCTTTCTAGAGAGTTAAGGCGACCCAGTTTGGTTCAAAGACAAAGAGGTTAAAGGATGATGCGAGCACCATAAAATGTTTGTCTCCGAGATTGTCCTGCAGCTGGTTACCTGGAAGGTCCCAACCCTTCTAATAGCGAACGAGTGAGTTCCAGGGTCGAGGCAGCTGCAATGAATTTTGCAGGGAACCGACAAAGCTATTGTTGATGGTACCCCAGCCTGGGTGCTAGAAGCTTTGACCACAGGCAGCGATGACTCAGAAATGGGCCACCCTGGCTGCTGCGGGAAGCAGTACCCTTGGCAGAGATGGAACAGCTCTCAACACTGGGCACCGGCTGCCCCAGAATAGATGCCACATGTCTTCAGCTGGTATTAGCAGGAAACACCTGGAGACAAGCTGGAGTCATGGAGCAGGAATATGGAGATGGGGGTGGAGGGGGCAGGACAAGAGGACCAGACCGAGGGACATCTATTAACCCCACTGCCAGGGACCCCCCTCACAATGGGGCAGGTGGCAGCAGAGTGAGAATAGTACTACTGGTTGGTAGGAGGACTGCATTTTTTACCCCTAAGCCAAAGAGGCTAGAGGACTACAGCTTACAGAGCAGAGAAGAATTCTGATGCTCATACCTTTATTTTGCTGGCTAGACAGTAGATAATACTTAGACAATTTACCTCTGATTTCTTACATTCATGAAAGTTTCGAGTTTTGTTTGTCTGATAACAGCCTTCATTTAGATCTTTGCAAACAGCCTTGAATGAGGAATGTCAGGAAACCTACCAGGCCTGGACGGAGCTTTTTTAGGATAAGACTCACTTACTGAACTTCAAATGCGCTAACGCCTGCCATTTCCTTAAATATGAAAAATCTGCCTGCATAGACGACATTTCCAGTCTCGTGTTTGTTTTCTGCCAGTTGGTGGGTTTTATTGGTCGGTTAATTTGGAGATAGAGTGATATAATGAAGAATGTTTGTCCGGAACAAAGCACAGGAGCCAAGCGGGACTTGATATCTTGGCCTATTAATTTTTCTGGGCTTTAATTTACTTATCTGTAAAATAAAAGGACCTGAATATATGACTGAGAAGGCCCAATACAGCTCCAAAATTCTAGATCTGTGTCTCCTCGTCAGACCTCTCTTCAGATTTAAGATATTTAAGCTCACACAGATTCTTGGGTCTCTGCCATTCACATCTACTTTTAACATTCTTTCATAGACTTTATATGAGTCCTGGTGGAATCATTAAAGACTTGAAGAAATAACAGTATCCATTGTGAAGGCTCAAGAAACAGAGAAGAATATGATGTTTTATAACCTGAGAAACCTGTCCAAATGCTAGAATGTTTCCTCAAAGCACATCCCAAGGAGGAACAGTCTCTTGCCTCCTGGCAGGAAAGTCAGTGATTCTTTCATTTCCACCCTGTTCACCTGCCACCGCTCCTCGTCATTATTAGGCAAACCTCTGAGCAAGGGAGAGGGACTCGCACCATTTCACTCCAGACTGTGTTTACACACTTGGTAAAAGAAGCATTCTAGAATCCCTCCTTTATCAGTTCTGCCAGACCAACCAGCACCCCCCTCCCACTTGTCACTTTGGTAAGAGTGACAGATACCACCACATCTCTGCTGATCGTGTTTCTGTCTCCAATTGCCAATGGTCCGTCAAACTGGTTTCCAATAATTCTATCATCTGAGTGGACGGCAGAGTCTCAGCTGAACATGCAGATGTCGTGTTTTGGCTTTACCCATAATGGAACAGTCTTTGGTGCCTAAAATTTCATCTTTTGCAACTCATATCAGTGAGTGCTCTTAGTTGCATCAGAAACCAACTCCAAGTGATTTAAGCAGATGAAGTCATTTAGGGAGGGATATTGGTAGCTCTCAGAATCTCAGGGGGTGCAAGGGTAGAAAACCAGGTTTGAGGGCTACACAGAGAGTGTCCCAATGACCCTGGAACTGATCTGAGACAACCAGGAGTCTGGGATTTTTAGGTTTCAGAGGTAAGTAACAGGCTCTAATTCCTCCAAAACTCATTAGGTAGAAAGTACCCCAACAAAGGAAAGGAGTTCAGGAGCCGAGTGGCCAAAGAGAATAATAAATGTTTACTATAGTTTCATCTTCTGGTTTTCGTGCTATCCCTGAAACTTTTTTTTCCCTCCAGGAGCCTCAAAATTACAGTGACGTCTACAGTCAGGTAGAAGGAAACTGGCATTTATTAAACACCAACGTTGTGCCCGGAAGATTCACTTACAATATTTTAATCCTTACAACAACTCTGCAGTGGGAGTCTCAGTTGCAGCATTCATATTATGTATTGTCTTATTATCCTCCACGGATAGGCTAGTAATTGTTATGGGTTGAATTGTGCACCCCAATAATTGATATATTTAAGTCCTACCCTCAGTACCTCAAAATGAAGATTGGGTCTTTACAGAAGTAATCAAGTTAAAACAATGTCATTAGGGCAGGCCTTCATACAATATGACTGGTGTCCTTATAAAAAGGGGACATTTAGAGACAAGTGCACACAAGGAAGATGATGGCAGAGATTGGGTGATGACTCTACAAGCCAAGGAATGCCAGTGATCGCCAGCAAACCACCAGAAGCTGAGGGAGAGTCATGGAACAGATTCTCCCTCCCAGTCCTCAGATAGAACCACCCCTGCTGACACCTTGATCTTGGAATTCCAGCCTCTAGAACTGTAAGAGAATTTATTTCTATTGTTTAAAACACCTAGTTTGTGGAACTCCGTTACAGCAGCCCTAGCAAACTAATACAGCCATTCACCCCAAATCTCATAGCCAGTGAGAAGCAGAACCAGGTTTGAACCCAAGTATAGCCAATTCCAACACACCAACCCTCTTCACTATGACTGTGTCATAATTCCTGTCTACAGAAAACTCTGGGATGGTCTAGAACCTATACTAAGTGATCAAATATTTTAAGCTAAAGGACCTAAGTTTGGTGGGAAAGATGTCAGTTAGGGTCATGCTGATGATATCCTGGTGTCTAGTAAACAGTTGGATAGATGCATCTGAAGTTCAGGAAGTTATCCAAGCTCAAGAGAAATAGTCAGAAGTCATTAACATATTGTTGAAAACTGAAACCCTGAGTGAGAATGAAATCAACCAGGAAGTGCACAGTAAGTAAGAACTGGTGGGCCTAGGATGAAACCTTGGTGCAGCAGTGATGTCTACTTGAACCTCTATATCCGTTCTTTCCTTCTCCCATAGCGACAGAATTTTTGGCTGAGCACATGGCCTTCCAGAGTAAAGACTACATTTCCCAGGCTCCCTTGCAGCTAGGTGTGACCATGTTCTGGCTAAAGGGATGTCAGATGTCAGCTGCCTGAAAATTCCCTTATGAGACAGTTCATGTCCTTTATTTACTGTTTTTCTTCAGCTTTCCTCCATCCTGCCCTTTGGAACTTGGACACTGCCTTGAATCAGAAGGATAAGGACCATTCCCAAGAAATTATAGGGCAGTTAATTGAAAAAGGCCTATGATCCTGAGGATTACCTGAAATAGAGATGCTGTACCAGCTCTGGACTGAAAATATCCAGACATCTGTATGAGAGTTAAACTACTATTGTGTTCAAGTCAATATTGCTTTTTTTCAGTTATTCTCTGCTATACCTAATCCCAACTAACATACCTGGTGAACACAGGATTTAGGAGGTGGATATAGGAAGGACGAGAGAAAAATTGAGAAGGAATGGCCAAGATAATGGACATCTGTTATTCTACGTGCTCACAGGAGCATCACTCTTCTAGAAATAATTCTTCTAACAAGGTGGTTCAGTTGGGAACTGCCATCTTCTTATAGGCTCCATTTTCCAGAATATAATTAATTATAATTAACCAATTATAGTGATTGGTCCGGGGATGGGCACTTGACTACAGATAGGTCAATCAGTGCCCTTCCTTGAGATTTTTACCTTGGGGTCAGGGAAAGTAGTTCTCAGACTTTCTATGATGTTTGAGGCCCAGAGCCTTCAATGGCCATGTCTCTTATCACATGGGGAGGCCTGGTGTCTTCGTTCATTTGTGCTGCTATAACAAAATACCTGAGACTGGGTGATTTATAAAGAACAGAAATTTGTTTTCTTACAGTTTTAGAGGCTTGGAAGTCCAAGATCAGGGTGCTGACAAGTTTGGTTTCTGGTGGGGCTGCTCCCTCCTTCCAAAATGGTGCCTTGTTGCTGTGTTCTCTGGAGGGGAAGAACCTTGTGTTCTTACATGGTGGAAGACAGGGGGGTAAGAGAGCCATGTGAAGCCTCTTTTATAGGAGCCTTAATCCCAGCCACAAGGGAGGAGGTCTTATGGCCTAATTACCTCTTAAGAGCCCTACTTTAAGGCCATTAAGTTTCAACACCTGAATTTTGGAGGGCACACATTCTAACCATGGTAGTCTCAGAGAATGAAGTCATCATGGAAAGAGGAGAAGTGATGAAAGGCCTGGAGAGTTCTGCCACCATCGTCCCTGGTATGGTCACTCCCAAGCTCCATCCACGTTGCCTTCCTTACTAGAGCTTCCTATGTAAGCTAATTCATTCCAACTCTTACTAACCTAGTTCAAGTTGAGTTTCTGTAACTTGTGACCAAAATAATCCTGAGCAGTACGATCAGAGAGCCAGGAGGAGAACCAAGAAAATGTGCTGTCATGGAAGAGGATGTTAAGGAGGAATCAATAGTGTCACAGGCAGTAGAAGCATCTGGTCAGTAAAGAACCAAAGAGTGACTGATGGATTTGGCATTCAAGAAGGTCACCATCATGAGAGCAATTTAGTGAAGTGGGGGCTGGGTCAGATTTCAATGAGTTTAAGGGTGAACAGGAAGTTCAGAAGAGGAGGCAGTAAGTGTGAAGACCTCTGCTGACAGGGAAGGGAAGGGAAGAGAGGAGAAGGGAAGGGAGGGAAAGGGAAGGGAAGGGAGAGAAGGGGAAGGGAAGGGAGGGAAAGGGAAGGGAGGGGAAGGAGGAAAGTTGAAGGATAGCTACAAGGGGTCTTGGGTTAAGGAGGGTTTTGTTAAAAAACAAAAATCTTTTGCACCTTTACAGGCTGAGCAGTGGCATTTGGATATTTGGAAGGGGGAGGGGTATAAAAATTGATGAGGCAAGGTCTGAATTAGAATGGGAGGGAAGGGAAGTAAGGTCAAAGGGTGAGCCTCAAACAGGAGGAAAGATAACTGCTCTTTCTTAAGGAAAGCAGAGAAGGAAAGGGTGTGGGTGGAGTGGGCGAAGTTGGAGTCTCTTGCGTTTAAGGGCCTCAATCATCTCATGCAGAAAGGCAGAATCCCTGGGTAGAAGGGAAGGGGGCAAGAGTGAGGAGGTTAGTTGAGGCAAGGAGTGACACTTTCTTCTTTGATTAGCAAGGGAAATAGGAGAGGAGGCTGCTCCGGGCAGCTCTGGGGGCCGGGCAGGGGCTGGGGACCATGAACGGGCCCTGCTGGGTTATTCTGTGGCTTTCTCCAACAGTGGCCCTCTGTGATGGTTTCCTCATCATCTTCCTTAACTCTGCATAACTAAGGAATCCATAACTAAGGCAAACCAGTGGGAACCTAGGAAGAGAATCCTGGCTGGGCAGGAGCTGCTCCCTTGGCCACTCTAGGCCACAGGAACCACCATTCCTTAGGGAGGGAAGATCTGCTATGGAACTGTTGTCAGGCTTGATAATTTATGGCCTATAAATATGTATCACACTCTACACCTAGGTCTCACTTCAGAGTGTGGGCTCGCTTACCCTTAACAAATCCTTTTGTCACTTTCAAAAAGTTCCCAGCTTAACACAGCAACTGCCACACTAGGAAAAAAATGTTTTCCTTGGGGCCATGGTGTTTTATGACGAAAATAGAATAAAAACTTTGAAAACAAAATGATCCTTTCTAATTTAATAAAAAAATTGTTATTTTTAATCGCTTTCTGTGCGTGAGTTAAATGCAACTTTAAAAATAGTTCTCGAGGTTCCCAAGGTGAAGAGACATGTGAGTTGCATGTGCTTCACACAGGAGGGCCTGGGCTCAAAACTAGTGTGAGTTAAATACAACTCACATGGTAGTTAATGTGTTAAAGAAACCGTCTGCTATTATAAATAGATACCCAAACCCAGGGAACCATTCCTGTTAGAATTGAGATGCTGTTGGTTAAAAAGGGCTAAACCTCCACCTCCTGTCTTACAGAATATTGTTTTAACAAGACTAACTTCCATCGGCATGTGCTATATACACGTATACCACATTCTTCTTCGTCACTAGTGTGTGTGTGTGTCTCTGTGTGTATATTGATTAGAAATCTTCCAGTTGCCAATCACAGAAAACCCAACTTAAACTGGCTTAGCCAATAAAGGGATTTTATTAGCTCATGTATCCAACAAATATTTATTGGAAACCTACTATGTGTCTGGTAACTGAAGAGTTTGGAGATGGTATTGGCTTCAGGCAAAGCTTAAACAGTTTCACCAAAGAATCGATTTGTCTCTTTGTCTCCCTGCTCTGGCTTCCACATGCCCTTCCACTCTCACTCTCCCCACCTGCAGCCTTCCTTACATTGCTCTGTCGTGTGGAACAGAGAGTGTCCCCAGGTAGCTCCCTCAGAATCCCTAGGATTCACTTTCTGTGGCCAGGTGCCTGACCCCAACCCATGGAGTGGCCGGGGATTTGCCTAAACCAATGAAGACCCACTCCAGGAGCTGGGAATGGGGCCAAGCACACCCCAGCCACCTAGGAGAGGTGAATTCCCCCACAGAGAATCAGGGTGCTGTGTGCAGAGGAAGGGGGAATGGATGCTGGAGAAACAAGCCACACATAGTTATCACTGCATTCTGTCACTGTGCCAGCTGCATGGACAGAGCACAGACTGGAACCAGACTGCCCTTGTTAGAATCCTGGCTCTGCACTTTTGAACTGTGCCACCTTGGGCAAATTACTTAACCTCCCTGGGTCTCAGTTTCCTCATCTGTTCAGTAAGGATAATAGTACCTGCCCCACAGGATTGTGATGAAGATTAAACGAGTTAGTATTTGTAAAGCAGATAGAATAGCAAATGGCAGACAGCAAGCACTTATAAATGCTTGTTAAGTAAATGCGTTGGGAACTAGTGGAGCATTGTGCACACAGTAGGAGATCCAATAAATACTTGCAGAATGGGTGGAGTGACAAAGCTGAGAGGAAGTCCCACTGCTGCCCAGGCTCCCCCACCAGCCCCTCCAGCTCTCAGGGCTGGTCCTCCTGCTCTGATCTCCTTTGCTTTGGAGCTGTTTTCTCAGGAAGCCAGCAGCTGGGCAGAGACAAATGTCCTCACCCATGATTAAGATGGCACAGCCCTAGAAGGCATCATTACTGCAGCATTTTTCCCTACAAACTGACAAGAAATCCACAGGGGTGGCTTCTGGGGGCCCATCAAGGTGCTCCTGAAATAAATGATCTACATGTGCCATGATCATCTGCATGACAATTTCAGGCTGGTTTAGCCCCAGCCTGTGACTTTTCACGCTTCTCAAGCTGTATAAAAATGAACTGCAATCAGGCTGATCTATAGATAGACAGTTCCTGTTTCTGAACAGGCTGAATGAGGATGGATGTGTTGCAGCATTTGCATAAAGCGGATGGATGCAGAAGCCTATGGTTTTTTTGATTTTGTTTTTGTTTTTTTGAGGGGTTGGGGTATCCTCCTGGAAGTTGGAGCCAGAGAAGAGGTGGAAATGAGGGAGGTAAAAATAGCAAATACTCACAGCTTTTCCAAATGAAGAGGAAGGAGGCAGTAACTACAAGATAAAGTTTATCAATGCTCTGTCTGCAAGGAAAGAATGGGCTGGGTTTTTTTTTTTTTTAAACAAAACAAAACAAAAAGTGACCAACAGGTGCCTGGGAGGCACAGAGGAAGGGGTGTGTGATCTGTCTTTCCTGTCTGCCTCCTCCCTGCCCTTTTCCTGTATATACACAAGGGGAAGATGTAATAGTCTCTGTTTTCTATGTACAGGGATATTTAGACATGCAAATGAGCACAGCTTGTTAATGAGCTGAGGGTGATTACGCTGCGGGGAGCTGTCAGCCCCTGCTGAACAATAGGTGAAGAGACGCCAGGTGTCTGCCAGGGGGGGAGGGGACACCCCACCCCCTCCCCAGTGCCTCTGCAAAATGAAAATGTTTTCCCAGGTTCTTTCTTACGTTCCTTCCAGTTCCCAGATTCTGAATCTAATGAGTTAAGATGAGAAGTGGGAGACCAGGTAAGATGCATCAGGAAACTGCCCCAGGGGCTACGGAACTTTACCAGGGCCAGGAGGGGTGGATGACCAGCCGGTTAAATGTGATGTAAATCCTCAGATGGGCAGGATCACCTGGCAAGCGCTATGGAATTGGGCTGGGAGACGGGAGATCCTATGGAGTGGGCAGGTCACGCTGCGTCTCTGTGGGCAGCCTTTGGTTGCACAAGATGGTAACTGGGATCTGGATGCTTTTCAGAAGTCAGGGTAAAGTTTTGCAATGAGAAACAGGAAATAAAGGAGTCTGCTTTGAATTTCTAGGGAGAGATGCCCAGTATTATTAAAAAGAATATGGACTTTGGAGTTACTGCGTAAGACCTGAGTTTGTTGGGCCAGACCCTTGGATGTGTCACATCCATGAACAACCCTGGCTGATGAGGTGCCAACCACACAGCTGGCTTTCCCTTTCTGATAAGACACAGGGCTCAGCCCAGCAACCACTCGAGGGTTACCTAGCATGGGAGGTAATTACAGAAGAATCTTATGAAAAACTTTTATTGCTTAGACAGATGTTCAGCCTGGACATCCCAGGCCCGGAGGAAGGGTCCAAACCCAGCCAGATCAAATAGGATCTACAATGCACTCTCTGAGCTGTTGTTCTGAGCACAATAGAGCAGTTCCCAGCTATCTCCTGCCAGCCTTCCGGTTTCTGTAACACCCGCGTAAAGAAGCATGGGTTTCCCGCCCCAAAGTGAGATGTCTCTTTGCTTGAACTTTTATGGATTCCCACAAAAGGCTTGAAACTGTCTCAAAACACTCTAAATCTTTGTTCAGTCCCCTCAAATCCCCCACATCTGCTGTGTGGCTGGATGGCTCCAAAATCAGGACATGTCCCTAACCTTCTATTAAGGGGATTTGACTTTGTACCATGTCACTGGAGCATCACTCAACCCTGCCCATAAATATGGATGCTATGCTAACAAGACGTATTGCTCATGTAATGGCAGCAAGAAGAGGCTTGTGTGCTGCACTTGTACACAGAGAATGGTATTGAAAAACGGGAATGATAATTAGAGTTTAATAAATGGTAATTTGCTCCTTGCTGCTGCGTGTGACAGGGGTTGAGGAGGGATGAAATAGAGGAGCCCTTCCAGAAAGTGAAATGCAGATATAGTGCGTATGCCATGACAGCTTTATTTTAATTCTCATATTGCCCAGGACCAAAGTTAATTCTCAGTTACCTACAGATCCTTTTCCCTGAAAATAACCGCCTGTGGAACATGAGTGGAGGAGACAATTAGATTAGAAATATTTATCACTGGGACCAAATTTTAACTAGAGTCACAGAATGAAGAGGTCAGGGCTCCAGAGACAAAAATGAAGCAGAGAATTAAAATAATTATCTGAATCATTCAGGAGGAAAAACATCATCATTTTTGCTTGAATGAGTGTCTGAATTACATGGATAATTGTTTGCACCCTCTGTTTTGATCTGGTGGTAGAGACCTGGCCAGTAGATCCAGCAGTCAAGGATGGAAGTTTGAGTGTGTGGAGGGAAAGGACAGGCAGTCTGGGTAAGCCTGCACCCCCAGGTCCCCCACGGATGGGACAGAGGGTGGTGCACTCAAGAGCTGGGGGCTGAGGAGGGAAGGGTGCCATTCCTTGAAGTCAGAGATAAGAAAGTAAGCAAAGCTGAAAATCATATGGAAAACCAATGTCCAACAAACCAGGAAAGCAACCGGAAGGCAGCCAGATTTGGTGAGGGAGGCCAGGAAACTGGAAGATCAAGCAAAACATAATCAGGGCCTTTGTGTGTACACACACACGTGTGTGTTTGTCGAGGGGTTAGGGAGGGCAAAACATTTGCCTATACCAGTGGTCCTGGCAGCGAGATCAGATTTCCCTGCTGAGCTTTTGTTTATTTATTTATTTATTTATATATGGCAGCGGGGGGGGGTGGGGGGGGCGTTAGTGAGGTTGGGGGTTCAGTTTCCTTTTTATTTTTTTTGAGACAGAGTCTCACTGTGTTGCCCCAGGTAGAGTGCCATGGCATCATCACAGCTCACTGCAACCTCAAACTCCTGAGCTCAAATGATCCTCCTGCTCCAGCCTCCTGAGTAGCTGGGACTACAGGCGCACACCATGACGACCAACTAATTTTTTCTATTTTTAGTAGAGATGGAGTCTCACTCCTGCTCAGGCTGTGAACTCCTGAGCAATCCTCAAGCCATCCTCCTGCCTAGGCCTCCCAGACTACTAGGATTACTGGCTTAAACCACTGCACCAGGCCCCTGCTGAGCTTTTTTTTTTGAGACAGAGTCTCACTTTGTTCCCCAGGCTAGAGTGAGTGTCGTGGCATCAGCCTAGCTCACAGCAACCTCAAACTCCTGGGCTTAAGGAATCCTCCTGCCTCAGCCTCCCAAGTAGCTGGGACTACAGGCGTGCGCCACCATGCCCGGCTCATTTTTTTTATATATATTAGTTGGCCAATTAATTTCTTTTTATTTAGAGTAGAGACAGGGTCTCGCTTTTGCTCAGGCTGGTTTCTAACTCCTGACCTCGACTTCAAGCAATCCATCTGCCTCGGCCTCCCAGAGTGCTGGGATTACAGGCGTGAGGCACCGGGCCCGGCCCAGCTGAGCTTTTAAATCCAGATTCTTAGACTCCACTGGCAGAACAAGAGAAGTGGAATCTTCCTAGGGCAGGGGTGGTCAGCTGGTGTGCAAATGAAAGGTATGATGTTATTTAGTGGGCCCTGGAAATCTCCCCTTTCCAAAGACAGCTACTTCGCTTAAATGCTTGAATAATCCATCACTTGAGATTCATGCATTGCCTTTTTGTGTGTTCATTTTTTAGACACCAATTTTCCTTAGAGGGCAACACAATAGTTTCCCAGCTTGCTATAGAAATGAATAACAATGAATGGTGGTAGATTTTAAATTCCACAAATTATTTGAGACTCTTCCCTTCAAGAGACAGGACTTAGTTCCCATCTCCTTGGGTATGGGCTGGACTTGGTGACTCACTTATAACATAAAATACAACAGAAGTGATGGTATGTGATTTCCAAGGCTAGGTCCTAAAGGGTTTTGAAAATTCCTCCTGGTTCTCTCTGTCAGATTGTTCACTCTGGGGGCAGCCAGCTGCCATGTCATGAGGACACACCAGCAGCATGAAAATGTCCATGTGGTGAGGCACAGAGGCCTCCTGCCAGCAGCCGAGTGGGGGAGCCATCTTGGAATGGCTCCAAGTCAAGCCTTCAGATGATGGCTGCCCCGGCTGAGGAGGGAGGATCGCTTGAGGCCAGGAGTTCGAGACCAGACTGAGCAAGAGTGAGACTCGATCTCTACAAAAAATAGAACAATTAGCCAGGCATGGTGGCGCATGCCTGTAGTCCCAGCTACTTGGGAGGCTGGGGCAGGAGGATTGCTTGAGCCCAGGAGTTTGAGGTTGCAGTGAGCTAGGCTGACGCCACGGCACTCTAGCCTGGGCAACAGAATGAGACTGTGTCTCAAAAAAAAAAAGTCTGCTCTGTCCCCATGCCAGGCTGTGAAGATGGTTCAGCTCTGGTTGGCCCTTGGAAGGGAGCAACTTTGAAGCCCTTTCTACAAAAACAATAAAGGGAGCTAACACTAACTGAGCAAGGCACTTAAACGTGTCAACTATTTAATCCATACAACAGTCCTGTGAGGTGGGAATTACTACTGGTCCCATTTGATAGATGGGGAAATTGAGGCACAGCAAAGTGAAAAAGAAAAGAAAAGAAAGAAAGAAAAAGAGAAAGAAGAGATTTGAGACAGAATCACAGGGGAAGGCACATGAAAGCTGAAGTAGAGATCGGATGGGAGGGATGCATCCGCAAGCCAAGGGATGCCAAAGATGGCAGGGGCCACAGGACGCAGGAGAGAGGCCTGGAACCAATTCTCTGTCCAAGCAGTCAGGAGGAACCAGCTCTGCCGACACCTTGATTTTAGACTTCTGGCCTCCAGAACTACGAGAGAATAAATTTCTGTTGCTTTTAAGCCCCCCGCCCCTTTGTGGTACTTGGTTATGACAGCCACAGGAAACAAATGCACCTCCCTTCAGAGGCCCCGGTTCCTCTCAGTCCTAAACTCGGTTCCTCTCAGTCCTAAACTCGGTTCCTCTCAGTCCCAAACTCGGCAGCAGCTGGAAGGTGCGGACGGGGACCTACAAGGCTGTGTAGTTCACTAAGTGGGTCTTTGTCTCACTGGCACGGCCCTGCGATGTTGCACTGTTTCGTAGGTAAGGTGCTGGTGTCACTGTCCCCGTTTTGTTTTATAGTTGAGGAAATGGACCCAGGAAGTTTAAAAGCGATTTGTCCAAAGTCCTCCAACTTTATGGTATCGAGGCCAGATTGTGGGTCTCAAGACTCCAAATCCTGAACTCTTTAGCCCTCAAGAGGAGGTTGGCAGCAATACAAGGATACCAGTAAAAATCTTCCTGTTCACTGTCTACAGCTCTTCATTTAAAATATATATATATGTATTTAGGTGCTTTCATGTGGTGCTATCCATGGTGTATGTGTGGGCAGGACCAGCACCTCTAAAAAGCCAAACTGAACCAGACACCACCTGTCTCATGCGGGAACAGGAATCAAGAATTTGGTACCTGCTGGTATTAGCAGCTCTACCGGAGGCATTGTTAAGAGCATGAACTCTAGAGTCAGATTCCATCTGATCTCTACCTCTGTCTTCACGTGGCTTCCCTTGCCCCCCGCCATGTCTCTGTCTCAAATCTCTTTCTCTTTTTTTTATATTTTCTTTCATTTCTTTCTTTCTTTCTTTTTTTGAGGTATAGGGGTAGGAAGAAGGTGGGATCCAGCTTATTATCTTTCTGCCTTTGATAGCATATAATATTTCCCATAAACTGCAGCAGCAAAGCCTAACTTAAACATTTAAGTGACCCCTTCAGATCCATAATGATGCTATAAATGCAATCCTGGTGTGATTTATAAAGCTATTTAAATAAATGCTTCCACTAAAATAAACACTGCTACCTCTCAGCGTATGTTTACCTGCATAACATGAGCACGAACTTGCCTGAATATGCAAAACCTGAAGCAAGGATTTAAAGCAAAGGGGATGGCCACTGTGCACAAATGAACTGGGTGTGTCTATGTCTTAAGGGCATCTTCTAGGGAGAACTTGTCTTTTAGTCTTGAGGCCCTCGCCTTGCTTCCCAGTTTGGAGAAATGCCTCCCTCCGTGGCCTAACGCCCAGCTGATGCCTCTCCATCTATGATCTTCACATTGTGCACAGAAAAGCACATCCTAAAATGTTCTCCCCAACCTTTCTGCGTGGTTCGGCTCACATGGAGAGACCCTATTTGGGTCGTCACCATTTCTCATGTCACAGAAATATCTGTAGGGCTCTGGGTCATGGGAGGTTTGGGAGCAGGGGAAGGGCAAGACGAAGTTCATTAACCACATCTTTGAACCATGAGATTTTAGATCTTTATCCAAGGAGGCATGATCCCAGGGCCTGAGTTTAATTCACCTTCAAGGTCACGGCTCTTTGGTCTGTGCTGCATTTGTTCATTAGATGAGAGAGAACATTGGAGAAGAAACTGAGTAGGTATGAGACGATGCCCAGGAGTCATAGGACTTGGTAGAAGAGCAACAGGAGAGAGTTTACACCTGTCTGTCTTTGTTCCCTAAGACATCCTCAGTGCCCGCTGCGAGTGCCTGGCACATAGAGCATGTTGTTAATAAGTATAGAAGGAATGGAGATAGGGACATGAGCCCTAGGGAATCCAGCTTCAAGTCCTGGTTCTACTACTTACTAGTTGTGTGACTCCAGGAAATTTTCTTAATTTCTCTGAATCTCCCTTTCTTCCTTTTGAATTGAGGACAATATCTTTCTATTACAAGGCTGTTATGAGTCGTACACAATACATCTGAAACATCTCACAAAAACATCTAGAACAGTGCCACACAGAACAAGCCCTCCATCCCATAAATATTCATTGAATGAATGAATGAAAGTCTGGCTGTTTCCCTGTGGATGAGTGGCCCTGGGGCTTGGGGACATCGAGCAGGGTACACGAGAACAAGCTGATCACTTCTCCAGGCGTGTCAGTGGAGCGCTGCCTGCCTCCTTATTTATGTGCCAGGTTTTCATCATTTGCCATCTACACTTAGGGGATTAATTCCCTGGGAAGTGCAGCCAGTAACACGCCAGCCAGCCAGACGACACAGATAACAGCAGCGAGGTTGTAATTCCCATCCCATTGACAGCCCTTCAACAAACAGAGGAAGAATGGAGCAGCTGAAAGCTTCCTTTCAAAGTCAGTAACAATAAGTTACAAGTGACTGTGCGTGTGGAGGGCGAGAGAGAGGGCGCAGGGGCAGAGTGGGCAGCCAGACCCTGCTCTTTGTGCCGGCACAGAATGGAGGGGCCATTAGGAAGGGCACCGAGAGCCCCCCCCAAAATTTTAGGGAAATGATTAGAGTTTTCCAATTTGGAAACCAGAAGTTTAAGAGCTTATTTTTTTTTCTTCTTTTGTACACAGCATCTTTGAACTCTTTAAAATTGTATTAACTGGAATGTTAAATGGTTCAGCTGCTGTGGAAAACAGTCTGGTGGTTCCTTAAAAAGTTAAACATAGAACTACTGATATGATCCAGCAATTCCACATCTATGTATATACCCAAAAGAATTGAAATCTAGTACTCACACCTGTCCAGGCAGGTTTGTTACTGCACGATTCACAATAGCCAAAAGGTGGAAACAGCCCAAATGTCCATCAATAGATGAATGGATAAACACATGGTGGTATATCCATACAATGGAATATTATTGGGCTATGAAAAGGAAAGAAGTGGCCCTGCAGAGTGGCTCACACCTGTAATCCTAGCACAGCCAGGAGTTGGAGACCAGCCTGAGCAAGAGCAAGACCCCATGTCTACAAAAAATAGAAACATTAGCTGGGCATCGTGGCATGCACCTGTAGTCCCAGGTACCCAGGAGGCTAAGGCAGGAGGATCACTTGAGCCCAGGAGTTGAGGTTGCGGTGAGCTGTGATGACAACACTATACCCTAGCCTGGGCAACAGACCAAGACTTTGTCTCCAAAAAAAAAGGAATGAAGTATTGATACATACTATAGCTTCGATGAACCTCAAAAACATTATGCTTGGTGAAAGAAGCCAGACACAAAGAAAGATTACATATTGTATGATTTCATTTATATGAAATATCTAGAATAGGCAAATCCCTAGAGACAGAATGAAGACTGGTGGTTTCCAGGGAATGGAGAGACAGAGCAATGGGGAGAAACTGCTCTATGGATAACGGGGTTTTAATCTGGAATCATGGAAATGCTCTAGAACTAGATAGAGGTGCTGGTTGTACAACAATGCAAATCCAACATTGCATTTGTATTAAAATGCCACTGAATTGTTTGCTTTAAAATGGTTATTTTTATGTTACTGAGGTAACATAAAAATTTCACCTCGACAAATTATTTTAAAATTGTGCTAATTACTATCATTAATGTAATACACGTGATAAAGAAAATTCCAACCCCATAGATGGGTATAAATGAAAAATAGGTTTCCTTTTCTACCTGACCCTCAGTTCTTCCTATAGACAATTACCAAAGATTTTTGTGTATCCTTTCAGAGGTATTTTAAGTCTCTACAAATACATACATATATAGATATATTTATAATGGTAGCATACTATACATACTATTCTGCCATAGAGAATGTTGTATAAAAGTACAATTTCACCAATCTCAACCCAGATCTACTCAATCCAAATTCTCAAGGATGGGCCCAGGAATCAATTTTTACAAAGCTCCCCAGGGGCTGTGAATATGCAACTGCTTGGTGGGGAGGGAGCTGGTCCGGCCTGTGGCTTCCCTGCCATCCCTGAGTGCCCCGGCACCCTGTCTCCGGCTTGGTTGGCTTCCTGGGGTCTTCTCTGGACTGGGGGCTCATAAGGTCCCTGACCCTCAGTTCTCCTTCTCAAACACTCCTCTACCCTCACCATCCAGCTCAGACTACCTCCTGCCCCTCCAGGTAACCATGCGATTCCCGGGGACCCTAACCATCACAGCCTGCAAAGGCCAAGCCTAGCCCCATACATTGGCTTCTCTGAGGGCATTCCCAAGGATCAGCATCTTCAGTCTAGATCTCTATCTAGAACCTGATGGAATTCTCATCTTGATGCTGTCGCTACCCAGTGGCTCAGAGACTAACTCAGGAAAGACTGCTTGACAAATGAGAATGTCAGTGTGTTTAAAAATATCTACCAGTTGTTGAACCCCTGCAGTGCACCAGGTATTGGGTTAGGCATTTCTTGCAATAGCTCTCTCAGTGTAGGTCTGTTTAAACCCCATTTTATAGATGAGGAAGGAAATCAAAGCTTAAAGAGTTTAAGGAACTTGCAGGCCGAGTGGGAAACCAGTCTGACTGTAAAACATGTACTCTTTCCTCTAGCCCACGTTGCCACCCTGGTCCACAACCTGTCACTCATGAAGGGAAGTAGGTCTTCCCAGCAACAGGAACCTGTGCATCTGCATCCGGGACACCTCATCCTGCTAGTGAGGTGCCCGGGAACTAAATTACAATCTGAAGATGAGCACAGAACGAGAGTCTAGGGAACAGAGCATCTCAAGGTGTTGTTCACCAGGCTATGGCCACATCAACCTTGGCCAAGACAGAATTTTCTTCTCCAGTGACCTGGATACCGTGTCTCTCCTGCACGGCAAACCCTCCCCTTACAGAAGGCTGGGAAACCCTGGCAGATTTCCTGTTTTGTCTCTGTTCCAGGGGGTACCGGCCAGCACCATGCATGGGGACACAGGCTCTGGAATCTAAGCACCGAGGTTCAGATCCCAGCTCCCTTATCAGCTATGCGACTTCAGACCTCAGACATAGTTCCACGAAATGCACGTAAAGCTCACAGCCCAGAGCTCCATTACCGTGGTTGCCCAATCCCTCCTGCCCAGGCAGCATTTCCCAGGCGCTAAACACACTTTTCTTTTGCCACATTCCAGTCCGGAGGGTTGTCTCAGGTCACGTTTATGGGACTTGGGTAATTCTTAATCCTCTGCCTGCTGGCCCTCTCTCTCCCCTCTGCCCTCAATCCAAACAGGCATATGATCAGGTCCTGGCCCCAGACATAGGATAGATATAAAAAGGACATTGTATCTGAGACCCGGAGCCCGGAGCCCGGAGCTCCTTGGGGAGGATTTCTGCCTCCCACAGCTCAGTAATCGGGCTCTGGGAGTCACATGAGGACCCGTGACCCCCGGCCCAGATGGCCCTCTGTCTCACCGCAGACTGGACAAGCTCCTTGGGACAAAGCAGCGTCACACTGCCTGCCTCTTGGCAGACTCACCCCACCATGCTTGAAGGCCACCTTCCCGAGCAGTCGGGTAGTATGTGAACTCACAACTGCAATCCTCTGTCACTCCTAATCGTCCCTGTTATTTCAGGGGGTCCTTATCTTTGGCTCATATGCTCCAGATTGAGTGGCCGAGCTAATATCTATTGAGTGTTTACAACCTGCTAGGTGGATTCTATGTGAGCTGTTTCATTTCACCCTCCTAACAATCTCGGGAGGTGGGCACCGTTTCTGTCCCCCGTCTAAAGACCATACAACAGCTAACATTGATTTGAGCACTCTAGAGCAGACATCGTTCTCTGTGCTTTATGTTTGTTAACTCATTCTATCGTCACTGCATTCCTTTGAGGTAGATACTAGTCGGCCCCCATTTACTGAGACTCAGAGAGGTCGAGCAAGGGGCCCAGGCCACACAGCCGGCAAATGACAGGGGCTGGGATTCAAGTGCAGGCGGTCTGCCTCCCAGGGCTCCTGGCCATTCGGACACACTGCCCCCTATTTTTCCCACAGCAGGTTTCGCATGTGACTTCAGCAGCCCACAGCTGCCATTGCAGATCAATAGGGTGTGAGCCGGCCGAGGCCTGGCTCAGCCACACGGGTTCCTGAGGCGCTGAAGGACAGACCACACTGATTGATTTCTCAGCTGGGTCTTTAAATGTCAGCGTGTGCGTGACCACCTCAGACCTTGGGCACAGAAATAAAATGCAGAAGGAAAGGGCATTGCAGTGCGTGGGATGAGAGGGAGGCAGGGCAGAAGAAGAGCAACAGCCTAAGCACGCGGGGGCTTCCTGGTCCCCCTTGCTGCGGGGCACGGGGGCGGGGAGGGGGGTGGCAGTGTGCTAAGACCTGCGCCCTTGACTGTGGCCTGCTGCGAAGCTATTTATGGCATGACACCAACCCAGGAGAGCTGGGTCTGAACCTGATTTAGCTCCGCTGTCTGTATTGATCAGCCACTGTCAGACACTGGCCGTGTGGACCAGCCTGGCCGCCTGAGCACGGCTCAACATCACCAACGCAGCATGGCAGGGCACAGGTGGCCCCCAAAACTCACCTCCGGCCCCCAAAACTCACCCAGGCCCCCACTGCACAGCTCTCTGTGCCAGTCCAGCCAGTTCGGTTCAGTCATTGGCTATTCTAGGAGCTGAGGGGACAGACACACAGACACAGACAGAGTGTCTGCCTACTCCCTTGTAGCCTGGGAGGGGAGAAGGAAGGGATAAGGAAGCTAACAGAAACAGACTCAAGGTGAAATTCAGGTGTGTTGTGGGCAGTAAAGGAGGAAGATGAGGAGATGTGAGAGGGAATCGTGGGGCTGGGAGGGGACAGGGAAAGCAGAAGGTAGCCCAGGCGGGCTTCTCTAAGGAAGTGGGATTTGAGCAGAAGTCTGAGTGATGCGGAAAAGGGACCGTTCTGAGAACTGCAGGAAGAGCTCTCAAGGCAGGGGCACGGCAGAGGCAAAGGTCCTGCAGCCGGAGCAGGCTCAGCCTTTTGACCATGAGAAGCTGTACATTGATGAGCAGTGTGATAGGTGGTGACAGGGGCAGGGGTTCAGATGGGCCCCCAACCCCAGCCACCTTGTCCCTGAGGGATGGTTCATCTTTATAAGCAGCCCACAGTCATGATCAGGACTTGACATTGGTCTACCTCTTTCTCCCCCTCCCACCCCATCCCTAGACATGGCTCTAGGTTGGCCCTTTGCCTGCACAGTCTGGCTAAGAGATTCCAGAGAGACGATCTTACCCAGCCCTGCCTTAGAAGATCCAATGTGGGAGGCTAAGGACCACCCAAGCCCCCCACCTACCTTCTCTAGTCCCCACTCACATACCATCCCAACTGACCACTCACTCATCCAAATCCACCCTGGGCCCTATCTCTGGGCCTCTGCCCCTCCTGGTCCAACATTGGTACTGACCCTGCCCTACATCTCCACTTAGGGAAATCCCGCTCATTTGCCTAGCATAAATGGTTGCAAATCCATGAAGGCTTTCCTGACTCCTAATCACATTTAGTTGCTGGGCTGGTTTGTTTGAATATTCCTCTGGCATTTGTTTGAACATCTATTTGATCTTTCATTTCTCTTTGTCCTACATTGTAGTTTTCTGAATATCCGTCTCTTCCATTACACCGCAAGGTACAAAGTGGAGAGCAAGAATTCACATGTTGGTTCTGCCATGTCCTGACTGTGAAGCTTTCAACAAGGCACTTTGCCTTTCCAGATCTCAACTTCCTTTGATCGCCACAAAATCGGACCCTAAAACCAGGATTTACAAATAACAAATGTACTGGGAGATGATTCCAGGAAGTACCAGTCAGAAAATGGGGAAGTGAGGAAAGAACCCCAGGTCAGGCACATTATTAAACAAGTCACCACCCTGGGCAACTGGAGTTCAGTCCTACTGGGCAACTTGGGAAGATAGTGTAGAGCACCAACCATTTCCTAACCTGCTGAACATTGCAATCCCCTGGGAGCTTTTAAAAATATGGATGCCCTAGTCCTATCCACAGAGATTCAGATTTAATTGGTCTGGGAGGCAGCCGGGGAATCAAGTTTTTTTTTTTTTTATATCTCCCAAGTGATCCATTGTGCAGACAAGTTTGAGATCCCTGGTATAGAATACATCTCAGTGCTATCCCAGTCAAGACGTAAAAAAAACTAGGTGTTTATCTACCAACTCTCCATCCACCTTTGGTTGAGGATGTTTCTAGCTCATTCTGTGAGTGTCCTAGCATGCTCCCTTGACCAGAAAACCAAAATCAAAACAAAATAAAGCACTGCAGTTGTTGGCAGTAAGCAGCCTTGGGTATATGAGGGTGAATATGGGAAGGATGTTAGTGTCTGCTATATCCTTCGTTTCTAAAAATTTTGTGAATTTTTGTGAGAATTAGCAAATGTCTGTTTGCACACAATAGGCACTTAATAAATGTTGTTGTGGTCTTTGCTGTGGGTTATTGCTGTGGGATGCAGCAATAACCAGCCAGCCAGCCAGCCAAGGGCTTTGTGCATAGTGGATGCTAGTATAAGTATCAGTCATTCTCAAAGCTCTCCTCTAAACAGCAATGCTGGAAACCTGAGTGAACGGGGCTGCGGAGACACATCACTCCATCCTGTAGCTCCCGAGGCCCTGAAGCAGTGTCTTTCCCTAGATGATCTGATATTTTTAACCTTGGCTGCACACTGGAATCACCTGAGGGCTTGGAAAGAAAATACGAATGCCTGGGTCCCACCCTCTGGGATTTCTGATTTAATTGGTCTGGGGTGAGTTCTGGGCATTCTGGGTTTGTAACAGCTGCCCTGGAGGTTTTAGTGTTGCAGACTGGATGATTAACCCAGGGTGGAGGATCAGGGATCCAGAGGGCTGGGGGATGATCATGGACAGGAGAGTTGCATAATTCTCCCCTCTGTTCCATCCCAGTCCTCTCCTCTGCTGTGTCTCTAGGGTTTCAGAAACTCCCGTTTCTGGAAAAGAGACCTGAGGTCCTAGCAGGCATGAGCCTCTTTGATCCCCACTCCACACGGTGGCCGCTCACCGCCACACACTCTGACATGTGTCCTCGTCCACGTCCAGCTTGCATGGCACCCACAGTGGCCCGCTCCGCAGAACCTCGCTGGTGTCTCCCACACAACAGGCACTAAGTGAGGGACAGGGACACAGGGACGCTGTAGTCCTCACAGCTTGTGCTCGAAGAGGAGAATGACACACCGACACCTGCCTGTGCTCAGGGCCCCGATGGAAGTCTGCAGCCTTGCGGTGGGGCACGGGGGGGAAGACCCTGTCTTCCTGGGATGGAAGGAGGGTGTGTACGGAAGGTTTCCTGGATGAGCCTTACCGAGATAGGTAGGAATCAATGCCCCTGTTTTAGAAATGAGGAGTTTAAGTCATCAGGGAGAGAGGTGGCATAAACAATTTCAGAGCCTTCATGATGGTGTAGGGAGGGTGCCGGGCACTCTACACATATCATTAATAACAGTAATAATAGCTTACCTATATTGTGCCCCTACTGTGTGCCAGGACCCTTCTAAGTGCTCGTTTAATCCTCACAACACTCCTGGGAGGCAGATGCTATTATTATCCCTGTTTCACAAATGAGGAAACTGAGACTTAGGGAGGTGAAGTCACTTGCCCGAGCCAGGATTGCAATCCAGGCTGCCTGGCTGCCGGGCCTCTTCTCTGGATGATGACATTGACATCCTCCATCACCTTGTTCATTCTCACAATCCAACAAATGAGGTGGCGGGGGGGTGGGGGGGAGTTAGTACCTTGCTCTTTATGATCACAGACAATAAGGGTCAGAGAAGCCACAGTCACGTGGCGGGCAAGGCTCAGGCCACGAGTCCAGTCCCGGCCTGCCTGATTCCGGAAGGCCTCCTTGGTCCTTTGCCCACCATGGTCCAGCACCCTTTCCAGGACTCCACCCTGTCTGGGCTGGTGCTGGTTCTCCCATGCTTTTCCTCGCCCTCTGAAGACCAGGTCCAAAGAGCAGCCCCTGCCAGCTGTCTGCTGAGCCTCACTGGGTCGCGGCCACCACGGGGGCTCCTTTCCTATAGTCACCAAGCAGAGGCCCACTCAGCGCAGAACTGACATCCCCAGCCCCACGAGGCTGGCGCCTATTGGCAGGCCCCAAGGGTGGCCTGATGTTCCTGCTGAGGTGTGTTGCCACATCCCCATTGCCATCATATTTTTAACCAGGGCTGTGGGGGCGCCGGGAAGTCTGTGCTCTGCTGGGATGTGCACAACCCGGCCTGGATCCAGCAGCCAACAGCTCCTGGGTACCCCACTGAGCAGATGCCACAGGACTCCGTCTTCTCGCCCCTCCCCGGCTCAGAGCCCTGTCCCTTTGAGAAAGTGCAGGAAGGTTGCTCTGCACTCTGAGAAAACACTTGCCAACCTTTAAGGGCTTGTAATGAACCAAATTATGCTGAATTAATTGGATGTCGTTAGCAGTGTCTGGGAGGGGGCTGGGGAGCGGCAGCATCCACCAAGCCCGGGAAAGGGAAAGGCGGGGGCAGGACAGCCCACAACACAAAATGCTCTGCACAGCTTGCGTGAGAGGAGAATTCCTCACTGTCGGCTCTCGCCAAAATAGCCAAGGCACCCACTCTCTGTTCGGAAACTCGACTCTCAGCCTGCAGCTTTGAACAGTGTGGCTCCAGGTGCATCTGTCCTTGCTCGCAGGAGCCATACACGGCCTCGATGATAACAATGAGCCTGTGCCAGCCCCCACGGCCCCACTGAGCCTCAGGGTCAAATTACAAAGGAACCTGGAGGCCTCATCCCTCAGCTGTACATCCTATTTCCCGCCTTGGTGGGACCTGCAAGTGAAGGTGATTCTAGTCGCATCTGGTTAACTGTCAGAGAGGCTCAGAAGAACATGTGTCATCGGCTGGTGCAGTAAAGAGGGGGTACAGAAACAAGAGCCACTGCTAGAGGGACCGGAGCCCAGAAGTCTTATCCCAGCTCTGCTGTAGGTGGGCTGTGTGACCCTAGATAAGTCACCCCCCTCTGGGAGCCACAGGGTCTTCAATTGAGGGGTAAAAGTGTCAAAATGAGCAGTTCATCTGAATCTGTGGGTCTAGACACTGGGAGGAGGCAGGGGTCTCCCAGGCCTTGCTAAGCTTTAGGAATCTCTCAGGGGGTGGGGAAGAGACAGCTCTCACACTCACATGTACTATTATTTTTCACATGAACAGAGAATCAATGGTTGTTAATAAAATTAACATTTATTTTAAAGCAGTCAATGCATTCATACGAATTTCGGTCATTATTTTTTCAACGATAGCTTATCTTTTTTATTGTTCTTATTATGGTCACATATACATAAAATTTGCCATTTTAACCATCTATAAGCCTATAATTCAGTGGCATTAAGTGGCATTCACATTGTTGTGCCATCATCACCACCACCCATCCCCAGAAGTTTTTTCATCATCCCAAACTGAAACTCTGTCCCCATTATACGGTAGCTCCCACTCCCCGCCACCACCACCACCACCAGTCCCTGCTCATTATTTTCTTAATCAAAAGACACTAAAAATGCAACAGTTCTTCTCATATGGGGTCCACGGAATGACGCTGTTGAAAAGGTGTCCCACTTCCTGAAGAGGGGAGGTACCGTTAATCTAGATGTGCTAAGCCCTTCCTGAGCTGGCATTTACTGATTCTATGTTTTCTGATGTCAGAAGGCAAAAAGCTACCTGTTCATTTTTTTTTTCCTGGAATGAAGTTGAATTATATAAGATTGGAACATGGAAGTAGAGTCTATGAAAAGAGTTAGCAAAGAAGTCAGAGTAGCGGTTTCTTCCGAGGAGCTCTAAAGGGCATGAGAAGTCTTGCAGGGAGTGGGAAATGTTCTAGATCTTGATCTTGGGGTGGTCACATGGTGTGTGCCTATGTAAAAAATTAGCAAGCTGTTTGCTTCAGATTTACACACTTTGCTACATGTATATCATACCCTTCATAACACTATTTTTGAAAAGAGTGAACCATTCAGTTCAAATGGGCCCAAATAACATCACAGGCAGGGAAGAACCTCAGCTTTCCAGGTTGTTCTATCAGTCTGTCCCTTGGTTGTACAAACAAGGCAGAATCTGTTCTATCCTGAAATAACGCCAGGTAATGAATCATTTGTTTATTCATTTGTTAAAGAGAAACACGTGGCGTCCCTTCTACGAGCTGGGCCCTGTGCAATGCCACGGGCACAGAGGGAAGGTCCCTGACATCAGAGAGCTACTACATCAACCACCACTCTCTCACTCGGCCACCTACAACATGCACGGTTGAGTCCTTTCTTACCTCACCTAAATGGCCCCTCTGCAACCTCAGCTCATTTCCTCTTGCTACTTTCTCAGCAGAGGTCACCTTAAAGACTCTCCAGAGGGCATCCTGGGAAGCCCTGGCCAGACGATCATTAGCAGGGAGTAATCCTCTTTGTTAGGCAAAACCATCTCTGTTCCTTTATAAACCTGCCCATCTTCAAACCCGCTAATCAGTGTTGTTTTAACTCTAGCAAGGTGGCATTACAATTTACCTGTTTGTTTCTCTGACCTAGAACTGCTTGCTGTGCTCATCTCTGTAGTGATTATATTTACCGAGCACCAAATATGCGCAAAGCACAGGGCCTGGCACATGGTAGGTACTCACGAAGCCAACTGAATGGATAGGTGACTTCATAAGTGGATAGATGAATAGAAGAGCAATAAGCCCAGAGTGGTTAAATGGCAGGCTGAAGGTCACACAGCAATGGCTGGGCAGGAGGTGACACCTGTTACCAGACGAAGGCCCATCCCCCTTCCCTTGGCAGGCAACAGCCTCACTATAAAACTTTCCATCTATCCCTTTAGAGAGGTGGGTTTGATTTACATCAGCCATCAGGCAGCAAAAATATGGGCCTTCAAACTTTTATTGCCTTTTTATTATTCCTGGTGACGCACAGAAATATCATCCAAAACATTAGCAATTACTTTGAAGGTGCTTGTTTCAAAGGTTCGGGGAGGTGGTGTTTTCTAATTTGATAAGTCAGGGTGTTTTCTGCCAGGCAGGCCCAGGGGCATTGGCAGGGCTGGAGCGGATTCAAAAGCAGAATTGATCTTTCAAGCCTCATTTTCATCTCCATCAGCACCCTATCAGACACCTTATCCCTGAGCCAGTTCCCGTCCATGTATAATTTATACATTTGATTTCAACAGATTAATCTCTGCCTCATTCACAGGGGGCGGAACAGGGAGAGCTCCCTCTTTTGTTTTCCACAGGGAGAGGGATAGTATATATTTCCATAGAGTTCATTCTGTTTGCAACTAGAGAATTTTTTAAAGATTAATTCCAAACTCACTCTCATATTTATTTAGTTTTTAGGAATGGGCAGGACATTTGGCAGGTGTCATGATTTCTGTTTATGCAGAAGGCAGGCTTGTCCCAAGCATACCAGAGTGGATGACTTAGAAATGGCCATCCACTTTGGGGGTGAAACAGTGATGTGGGGAGAAGGCTGCTTCCGCCCTTGCCAGATGCCAGGGTCAGTGCCCACTGACCTCTGACCCAAGGGTAGTTCTCCATCCCCTGAGCTCTGGGCCCTCCTCAAGCAGCTTAAGTAGGTCTTCTGGAAGAACACCAGAACATCACCAGAGCAAGATTAAATACTCTTTCCTAAACCTAACAAAGTTCCCACAATGCGAAGCTCTGTTATTCCTCCCTCACTCCATTTTTCTGCTCATTGTCCTCTAGAAGAATCTAATCCAATTCTGGAATCACAGAGTTTCAAGAACTACCTCGGCAGTGACTGAACCCCTACCCCCTCCTATACCCAAAGCCTCTTCGCAAGAGCTCTGTCTTCTTTGTACACCAGCAATGGCATCCCAGGAGTCAAGCCACAAGCCTTCTTGCTGACAGTTTTTCCTGGCTGGGCAGTGTGGCAGATTGCATCCTCCAAGATGGCCACAACAACATGTCCCATCCTGTCCCATCCCACATGTTCTTACAATGTGACATTGACGATTCTCCTATCCAGAGATGTGGGCTACATTTCCTCCCCTTGAAACTAGGCAGATTTGTGACCATGGCAGAAGTAATGTCCTGGTTCTCTTGGAACTCTTATTCTTGGAGCTCAGATGCCTTGCTGTGAGGAAACCCAGACCACAGGGAGAGGCCATTTGTAAGTTCGTGGGTGACAGCCCCAGCTGAGGTGCCAGCTGACAGCCAGCATCAATGTCAGTCACAGGAGTGAAGAAGGCTTTGAAATGACTGGCTCTAGCAAACATCTGATTGCAACAGCCAAAGAGACCCTGAGTGAGAACCACCTATTTAACCCCAGTTAGCCTACAGAACTATGAGAGATAATAATAAAATGATTGTTGTTGTTTTAAGCCATTAATTTGAGGGGATGCTTCATTTAATGAAGTGGTCCCCAAACTTTTTGTCACCAGGGGCTAGCTTCATGGAAGACAATTTTTTCATGGAACTGGGGAGATCAAGGGGGAGGGTGAAGAGATGGTTTTGAGATGATTCAAGCACATTACATTTATTGTGCACTTTATTTCTACTATTATTACATTGTAATATATGATGAAATAATTCTACAACTCACCATAATGCAGAATCAGTGGGATCCTTGAACTTGTTTTCTGCAACTAGACGGTCCCATCTGGGGGTGATGGGAGACAGTGACTGATGTGACAGGAGGCGGAGCTCAGGCAGTGATTCGAGTGCTGGGGAGCGGCTGTAAATACAGATGAAGCTTCACTCCCTCACCCACCGCTCACCTCCTGCTGTGTGGCCCAGTTCCTAACAGGCCATGGACCAGCACCAGTCCATAGCCCGGGGACTGGGGATTGCACTTTTATAGCAATAGACACTGAAATAGTCGAGGCTAACAGAGCAAGTGGAGACAAAAGTGAGCCTCTGGCAACTTTCTCCCTCCCAGCTTAAAAGACACTCCATATTCATATGAAATCACATGCAAATGAATGCTGGCAGCCTGAGGTCCTCCCTCTTGCAGCAGACATTTGGAAAGGAGGAGAAGATGGGAAAGAAAGAGAAACAATCTTCATTGTGTGCCTGCCATGTACCAGGTAGGTATCTTCTAATCCATTATACAGCTGCAGAAACTGAGGTCCAGAGAAGTTAAGTGACTTGACCAAGGTCACACGACTAGAAAGTGTGCTGTTTGTGAAGTGAGACCTACATAAGCCGCCCGTGGGCTGAGACACAGGTGAAGGTGCTCAGTTACATTAGCTGAATGAATGAAAGAAGGAATGAATGCACGCCACCTGTCTTCTCTCTGTAGCCTTTTTCTTTTCTGGTGGCTCAGAGGCACAACTCACCTGGTTTGCTTTTCCTGGGAAGGATGAGAGAAGGGGCTCTTGCAGATAAGCTGGCCCTCCCTGCCAGCTGGAAGTCACCATCCTGTCCTCCTCCTCGGGTCAGGGCCTCAGGTCTACCTCCTCCTGTCTCAGCCCTCTTGAGGGTGTAGCTCCCAGTTGCTGTTTCAGGCCCATCTCAGCCCCAGCCTGCCTGTGTGTGCATCGTCGGGTGTCAGTTCCTGGGGCAGACTCAATGCCGGGGGGTCTGCCATCGCACAGAAGCAGCCAGGCAGGGCCAGCGGGCTTCTCTCTGCACCCTTGTCTTCTCCAAGCATGATTGGGATCAGAAATAACATTCTCCCTTGCTTGCAGCTACACCACCTTTCTCTTGCTTTTTTTTTTTTTTTTTTTTTGAGACAGAGTCTTGCTCTGTTGCCCAGACTAGAGTGTATCAGCCTAGCTCACAGCAACCTCAAACTCTTGGGCTCAAGTGATCCTCCTGCCTCAGCCTCCCAAGTAGCTGGGACTACAGGCACCCACCACCATGCCCGGCTAATTTTTTCTATATATTTTTAGTTGTCCAGATAATTTCTTTCCATTTTTAGTAGAGACAGGGTCTCGCTCTTGCTCAGGGTGGTCTCAAACTCCTGAGCTCAAACGATCCGCCTGCCTTGGCCTCCCAGAGTGCTAGGATTACAGGCGCGAGCCACTGCACATGGCAGCTCTTTTTCTTTTGTTTTTTTTTAAGCCTAGCAAATCATATTTTCCCAGGAAAGAGGGAGAAGAAAGCAAGTATGGGGAGGGGAGGAATTTATACTGATCAAACACCTACCATGCCCCAGGCACTATATAATGAGCATTCACCATTTATCTCATTTAATGCTCGCAATAATGCTATTAGCCCTATTTTACAGATGAGAAAACCGAGGCTCAGAGAGGTTCAAAAACTTTCTCAAAGTCACAGAGCTAATGGGAGTTAGGGTGAGATTTCAAGCCTAGTCTGTATGGCTCTAAAGCCAGTGTTCTTTTCACTATAAGCATTGTTCTCGTCCTCCTTCCTGGGAATCAGAATCCTCTTATCCCTGAAGCATAAGGGACCATCACGGGGCAGGAGGTAACCTCATTTCCATCACCCAGATTTCATGCATGGAGCTGGGGCAAAACACTGCCAAAGACCACAAGCAACTTAGCGAAATGTACCCGAGCCGCCTCTGTTGTTCTTTGCTTCTATCCATAAGACAACTGAACTTCAGATATTACTGAGGCTGCTGCCTGCCACAACCCTGCCTCCCAGAGCTCAGACCCAGCCAGACATGGAGCTCACACTCCTTCCCCATGTTTCTGACCTAGCCTGCCACTGGATTCCATTGCTGCTGAACTCCATGATAGCACCGTGGTTCGGCACCCAAGCTCTGGAGACTTACTGCCTGAGTTGAAGTCCTGCTTCTTAATACTAACAGGAGCTCTAGCAAGCTCCTCAACCTGTCCGTGGCTTGGTTTCCCCATTTGCAAAATCGGGCTCATGAAAAAACCCACCACCTAGAGTTGGAAGGACTCGGAGAGTTAGTGCATGGAGAGGCTCCTAACATCCTAAGTTGGCTATTGATACCAGTTCTGGCTGGATCTCAACACTGCCTGAGCCCACATCCTCCACATCCAGAAAGAACCCCTTCCGGGGCTTGCAGCCTCCCGCTCTGGAGGCCACACTACACTGCCCTCCCACCCCCTCTCACCTCACTGACCACCCCTCAGAGAACCAGGTGGAGACTGGCCTGGGAGCTTTTCAACGTCAAGGAGGATGCTCTTTGAAACCGGCCAGGTATGGGTTTAATAACTCACAGACCAGCTGCCTCCTCTGATTTCCTTCACGTGGCACAAACTGCCTCCGCACACTCGGGCCTCGCTTTGAACCCTCAAATCCTTTCCGCCAATGGCCTGGGTCTGGCCCGGAGGCAGCAGCCTACGCAGCGAGGAGAAGCTGCACATTCTCTCTCCTCCTCCCCTCCGTTAGGGTATGAATCACCTCCCGAGACGGGACTGTACAGCCAGAGGGTGAACTGGTGACCTCATCGCTAGGTTCACTGGGTTCCAGGCATCCCAAAATGCCAGTGACCTTTTCTTCCCCTCTGCTGTGTTGACGCCAGGCTTGCCGTGGCCGAGACCCCTCGCCCAGCCCCCGGCGCAGTTACAGAACCACCCTGGCATGTCAAAGGATTCCAGACTCCAAATGGCACAGGTTAGAGTTGACTGCACGTGGTAGCGATTTTGCTCCCGTCAGTACGCTGACTGTTGAAGGCAAAGTTCAAGCCAGGTTGGCCCACGCTGCAGAAGTAGAAAACAAACTCTATATTATGCCTCCCTCCTTCCTTCAACGCGACCATCCTGAATGCACCAAGGTGGCCCCATTGTTTTAGTCTGCTTGGGCTGCTATAATGAAATAGCATAAGACCGTGTGGCTTACAAACAACAGAAATTCATTTCTCACAGATTTGGAGGCTGGGAAGTCCAAGATCAAGGTGCGGGCAGATTTGGTGTCTGGTGAGGGCGTGCTTCCTGTGTCATAGATGACGTCTTCTCACCAGGTCCTCCCATGGGGGAAGGAGCAAAGAGTCTCTCTTGGGTCTCTTTTATAAGGGGTACTAATCCCATTCATGAGGTCTCCACTGCCATGACCTGGTCACCTCTCGAAGGCCTCACCTTCTAACACCGTCACCTTGGGAGTTAGATTTCAACATACACATTTTAGGGGGGGACACAAACATTCAGACAGTAGCTCTTTATCCATCCACCTGTCCACCTTATCCCTGTCCATCTGCCTTCTGTGCACAGCAGTGCACACTCATTCCCTGGTCCCTCCTCTCAACTGACATATCTTTGTTTCTATATCAGAACTTCATAAAAAGGCATTCATTGAGCCCCTGAGTTGAAGGAGGTCGTCTGCTGATAAGCATGTATTGTCTCATTTATTCCTCACAAATACCCTGGGAAGTGGGTACTATTATTAACCCCATTTTATGGATATGGAAACTGAGCCTCAGAATGGTTGTGGAACTTGCCTGCTTCCCACATCCAAGGAACAGCCAAGCCAGAATTTGGATGAAGTCTGTTGAACTTTAGGACTCAGTTCTTCACTGCTAGACTGCATTGCTCCCTCTCACTCCGTCCTGCAGTGTTAGCTTTTCCTCCTGCAGATCAATCCATCCTCACACTGGTCTGCCCTCTCTGTTGTTCAAAGCCAAGGTTATTCGCCACCAGCATCCACCACTGCTCCAAGCAGGCACCTCTTAGCGACTCCTTCTACTTCACTATCTGAAGTCCCTTGTGCAATCCTGAGCAAAGCAGCTTAAGAACGGAGGTCTTGTTTAAAATCAAGAGATCTGGATCCCTAGGAGACTCTCCATGATGTATGCATTGACTAGTATTCCAGAAAACAACAAAAGCAAGGTCAAGAGTAGCCAGATTGAAAATCCAAAAATATCCTGACACCAGGGGCTGAGCACCCAGTCCGTTCACATAAACTCGGCGTGCAAGGAAAGTGTAGGGCAGGGTTTCCCAAAGTGTGTTCTATGGAAATCTCCCCCCAAGAGATGTTACACCTGAAAAAATGTTCTACTGCCCAGTAGGTTTGGGAAATATTATGAACTCTGATCCCTGCCTAAAGATTTATAATGCTCTTTAGCAAATTTTAAGTTCGAGGAGTTTAAGTCTCTTTTAGTAAAGAGATCTGTTTGCTTTTAACTCAGTGTTTCTCCAGTTTATTTAATCCCAGAGCCCTTTCATCCTTTGTAGTTTCTTTCCATGGGATCAGTGTTCCGGAACAGATTTTGTGAAACACTGTTCTGGTGTCTGACCCTCACCTGAATGAGGCCAGGTTTGTCTGCAGGTCACCAGCCTGCCAGCTCTAACCACCTACTCCATAGATGTGCCCACAAGGCCAGCGGTGCGTGGCTTGGGCCTGTGAAGCAGAGATCACACTCCTGCTCCTGGCAGGGGCCCTGTGACCCCTGGACTCCTGAGCCACTGCCAACCCATCCCAAAGCTGACCTCCCTTGACTTGACACCTTGCCTTCAGGCACTTCCTGCCACCCTGGGATCCTGTCAAACAGCCAGGAAGAAGCAAGCCTGCCTGCTTCCTGCCAGGGAAGCCGTGCTGGGTGGGGAGAGAACCAGGTTGATAAGCCTGGCTGGAGGGGAAGTATGAATACCTCCCAAGACAGCACTGGAACAGGGTGCATGCTGGGGAATCGGCCTCTGTTTGAGCAGAGGCATCCAACAGCTTGCAAGGCAAAGAAACAAACAGCTCCCGGGCACAAAACGCCTTCACCAATGTACAGTGTGTGAAAGAGCCCACCTGTCTCTTCGCCACCCCACCCACCCAGGTAACACCCGAGGCAGCAGCAGCAACCATCTCCGCCTCCGCCCTCAACAGCCAAAGTCATGTGAATGCCACCAGCCTTCACTCATCAGCTCCTAAGGACAGAAGCAGTGCAACTGGTACATTTTGCCCAGCACAAAGCCCAGGGCAAGAGACCAGGAAATAGTAATGGCTGCAAGGGACCCAGAGCTTGTTGGGGGAGGGCTCTGTGAAATCAATGCGACCTTCTACGTCCTCAGGAAATTTGTTTTCTCAAGCCAGAATTCTCTTTTTAAAGGACCTGGATTAAAACTCTCTGTGATTAAGTCTGTGCATACATGTATCTAAAATAATGGGTAGCCTAGGGCTTTGCTGAATGGGTCCACATGTGTGTATACTTTGTTGATGGGTGCACATATGTATATATGAGTTGGGGGAGGGGTTGAGAACACAGGGAAGAAAATGGAAGGGTTCCATTGGACACCATTGCCTGAAAAACATACATATGTCCCCTGATTGATAATTAAGGTCGGCAACAAGGACAACTCATCTTTCCCATCTCTACCCCACCCCTAGCCCCACAGTACCCCCCACCCCCCACTGCCACTCCACCATGAAATTTATAGCCTTTCTCTTGGAATGCTACACTCTACAGTGTAGAACCAAAACAATAACTAGAGGGCAAAGCAATTAACCATCTCCCCAGGCTGAAGTTCCAACCTCTTATTGCCTTGATGATTTACTTGGTAAAGTGGCAGGCACCTTGGCTCAGAGTCACTCTCCAAATATATTTAAAAGTCCCTGAATTCTGCTGAGTCTGGTTTTACTCCATAAGCACGATAAAAAACAATAAGGTCTTCAACACCTTATTGTTTGGTGCTAAATATCACCTGTGATACTTATTTAAAAGCCTGTAATTATTAATATAATACAGCTTGGTTTTCCTGCAAAGCTTCCGTTTTCTAGTACACTAGGAGACAGAATTAGAGGTTTAATTGTTTTAGTGTGAGTCTTTGGAACAGTGGAGCAAAAATTATATTACTGGGTGCCACCCCTTCTCCACCATGTCTTCCTGCTTCCAGAGGGATCTTGGAGCTCTCAGACCCAGCCTCATGGTTCTCGTGGAAAAGTTGTGGCGGTTCCGAGCTTTCAGGGAAAATACAAGAAATGGGAATGCCAAGTGAGAAAGGAGCCAAAATGATATCGCAATCCGTCCAATTCTGAACCTATGATCTCATCGCCTGCTCTGACCTCTCCTTGCTCCTATCGCCTCCTATTTCCTGTTCAGTGAATGGTTCTACCACCTGCCCCTGGCTTAAGTCACACACATAGGGATTATCTGGGACTTATCCATTTCCCTCACTACCACCTCCCCCATGGTATATCCAACCAGCCTCCTGAGCTCTGTCAAGGCCTCCCTCTCTTCTCCAGCCCCACCACCCCCACCTTGTTCAGACCAGCACCTTCTCTTCCCGGGTTTAACGACCAGCTCCTAAGTGGTCTCCCTGCTTCCGGTCCAGCTCTCTTCTTCGTATTCTCCATGCTACAGCCAGGATGATCTTTCTGAAAAACAAACAGGATCATGGCACTGCTTACTTAACCC
The DNA here is from genome assembly GCA_008750895.1 of Mirza zaza. NCBI lineage: Eukaryota > Metazoa > Chordata > Mammalia > Primates > Cheirogaleidae > Mirza > Mirza zaza. The sequence continues at coordinate 80,983 of VSMD01108573.1, forward strand.
CCCCCCCCCCAGATACTACCTGTGATCACCAGGAAAAAATTCTAACCCCAACTCTGGTAGCCAAGGTCCTTTATGTTGGCACCCCAAGCCACTTCCTTGGCTCTTCTTCTTTTCTTACTATTCCCTCTCTTTTACCAAATATTAGACTAGGGGTAGTTCCCAGAACACACCATGCTCTTTCATGCCTCTGGCCTTTGCACATACAATTTCCACATTCTGGAATAATTTTCCATCTCCTTTCTCCTAGCTAAGTCCTATTCATTCTCCAAGAATCAACCAATGCACAACTTCCTCTGGAGAACTTTCTGGAGGGGTAAAAAGCCCCTCCTGCCTCCTTACTGTCCCCAAGTACTCACCTAAAAGTAAATGTGCTATTCCTTCTGTCTTGGTCTTATCCTGCTGGTACGTAGCAGGGTGTGAAGCAGACCCTGAGCAACTCCAAACCCAGAGCACCTGAGGGACAACCTCCTCAGTAGCCCTGTCCTCCTTCCTAAAAGAACCACAGTTTCCTCTGCTGCCCACCCTGCCCTAAGCAACCCCCTGCCTCAAGGAAAGCTGACCATGACCAACCCCCCATTGGGGGAGATAATTCATTTCCCTTCACAATTCCGTTTCTCTTTACAATGATTGGCTCAAGAATGTCATGTGACCCAATTCTGGCCAATGAGATACAATGTTTCTTCTCTCTTGAAAGAGACACCAGAGGAAATGGCCTCTCTTCTTCTTCTACATCAGGGATTCTTCTTTTCTTTTTTTTTTTTTTTTTTTGAGACAGAGTCTCACTTTGTTGCCCAGGCTAGAGTGAGTGCCGTGGCATCAGCTTAGCTCACAGCAACCTCAAACTCCTGGGCTCAAGCAATCCTGCTGCCTCAGCTCCCGAGTAGCTGGGACTACAGGCATGTGCCACCATGCCCGGCTGATTTTTTCTACATATATTAGTTGGCCAATTAATTTCTTTCTATTTATAGTAGAGACAGGATCTCGCTCTTGCTCAGGTTGGTTTCGAACTCCTGACCTCGAGCAATCCGCCCGCCTCAGCCTCCCAGAGTGCTAGGATTACAGGCGTGAGCCACTGTGTTTGCCCACATCAGGGATTCTTTATCCCATTGGGACTCAGGTGAATTCTATGGACTCCTTCTTATTAATAGAATTCTCTCTCTCTCTCTCTCTCCATATATATATATATATATATATATATTTTTTTTTTTTTTTTTTTTTTTTTAAATAGTTGAAACAGGGTGTCACTGTGTTGCCCAGGCTGTCGCCCAGCTCCTGGGCTCAAGCCATCCTCCCCTCAGCCTCCCAAATACCTGGAGCTATAGGTGCTGCTACAACACCAGGAGGGCCTAATTTTTAAAAATACATGAAATAAATTACATGCAAACAATTATAACACATTTATTAAAAATATTAAAACAGGCCCGGCGCGGTGGCTCACGTCTGTAATCCTAGCACTCTGGGAGGCCAAGGCGGGCGGATTGCTTGAGGTCAGGAGTTCAAAACCAGCCTGAGCAAGAGCGAGACCCCCATCTCTACTATAAATAGAAAGAAATTAATTGGCCAACTAATATACATAGAAAAAATTAGCCGGGCATGGTGGCGCATGCCTGTAGTCCCAGCTACTCAGGAGGCTGAGGCAGCAGGATTGCTTGAGCCTAGGAGTTTGAGGTTGCTGTGAGCTAGGCTGGCGCCACGGCACTCACTCTAGCCTGGGCAACAAAGCCAGACTCTGTCTCAAAAAAAAAAAATATTAAAACAACATATTTATGATATAATAATATACGTGATACTTTATTAACACATTCAACATCAAGATCTAATAGTGGGTCTAATCACTACTACAATTTCAAAGTGGGATTGGGCATAAATGATATTTTACAATATATTCACAACTGTTATATGAAAACACATGTGATTTCTTTTGGAGGCGAAGCCATAGTATGCTACTACCACTGTAGTTGTTGCCTGCATTCATAATTGAAGGAAATGCCCAATTTCAGTTAGAGGTTAATGATGTAATTCTTTTTCCCATTCAGAATCATGGCTGAGTTTGCCCATGGAGTCTGGACTTTGTACTCCCTGGCTGTGATGGCTGGAACCACTGCAGCCATATTACCAACAACTGGAGGGTGGATCACCATGGAGGTTGGCACAGCAGAAAGACGAAAAGAGCCTGGGTCCTTGATGCCAATGCTGAGCCTCTAAACCAGCGAACCCCAAAGCCCATTGACTTCGGTTATGGAAAATAATAAAATGACTTATTGCTCAAGGTCGTTTGATCCAGGATTGCTATGACTTCAGCTAATTTACAAAGGAGGATGTTTAACTTGATGTCAGAGTCAGTGTCACAGGACAGAACACATGGGGCATCTATATTGAACTCTCAGTCCAAGTAGGAACCCCTCTCCTGACGAAAAGCAATTTAAACCACCCCTGCTATGCTCGCAGTGCAGGAGAAAATCGATCCCATGGAGATACTGTAAGCACTGAGCCCTGGAGTCAGAGAAGCTTCCAAGAGCTCCTGGACCACAGTACCACTTTACAAGCCTATTGGATGGAGGTGAAGACTTGCACAAGAACCGATTGATGATAACCCTTGTCCTAACCACTGTACGTTGAGCACACCTGAAAGTAGTGACAAGAGTTCTGAATATTAAAGCCGATACTCTTATCACCCACAGCATGGGGCAAGAGCAATGGTGGGATAAACCAAAGAGCAGTACTGTTCAAGCAATAGCCCTCAGAATGGAACATGTAACTTGAAGATGCATCAGAAATAGCTTGAACGTGCACCAGAGACATCAGAAACAGGTTGCTGGGCCCTATCTCCAGAAGTCCTCATTCAGTAGGTGGGCAATGGGCCCTAAACTTTGCCTTTCTGCAAAAATTTGAGGCTATGCTGGGGCTGCTGTTCCAGGGCCCACATTTTAAGAAGCATGACCTGGAGCATGCTCAGTGACCCAGAATTACTCCCTCATCCTCATGGCTAATGGTACCACTTAGCGAAGAGGAACTGGCCTTCAAAGTCTGTTAGGTATTAGTATGTTGAGCAATTGATGTACTTCTCTTTACTAAGTTTGGTTTGAGCCAGTCACAATTGTACTTGACAGTGGAGTGCTGGAACCAGCTTGCACCAGCTCCTGAGAGCCAATTGTTAAATTTTCAGAAATGTTGCAAGATGGTTATTAAACATAGCCATTATTAAAAATTAAATTATAGGCTGGGTGCGGTGTCTCGTGTCTATAATCCCAGCACTTTGTGAGGCCAGGGTGGGAGCATTCTTTGAGGCCAGGAGTTCAAGACTGGCCTGAGCAATAAAGTGAGACCACTTCACTACAAAAAAATAGAAAAATTAGCTGGACACGGAGCTCCTGTAGTCCCAGCTACAGCTTGGGAGGCTGAGGCAGGAGGATCACTCAAGCCCAGCAGTTTGAGGTTGCAGTGAGCTATGAGGACTCCACTGCACTCTAGCCTGGGTGATAGAGTGAGACTCTGTCTCAAAAATAAATAAATAAATAAATAAATAAATAAAATTATATACTGGGGCTGTCCAGAAAGTATCCAGCCATTGTTAATATAATGAGAATGGTTACATGGTTGGATACTTTCTGGATAGCCCTTGTATACCTATAATGAAATAAATTACAATAAAAGCAAAGATAAGAAATACTCAACACTCATCACTTCCTGGTTATTTAACCATATTTTATTATCATCTATGTTCTTGAGGTTATTTACATCTATTGTATCTATATGGTGTAAATATTGTGTAATATTGTATCTATTAATAGCATAGATTTTGCTACTGTGCCTCTCTTCCCAACTCCACATCTAGTGGCTTAACATTGGTGGGTTGAAATCAGCCATGGTAGTATTTATGCCATGGAAATTGTTGATTATACAGATTTAAGAAAATTATGGAAAAAATGGTAATAATACAGATTAAACTTAAACGCATGTTGTGTCTGTGACTGTTACATTATAACTAGCACAAAAAAACTGAGGAAATGTGCTTCCAGCATTCAAAACCTACTACCTGATTCGGCAAAGAAGTCACTATGTCATTGATGAACAAATGAAGTTCTGGTATACATGTTTGCTGTTTCTCTTTTGTTTTACTCCCTAGTGTAAATGAACATATCAACTGTCAGCCATGTTGGAATTATCCTCGTTTCTTAATGCCATGAGTTCCTTCTTTGCCAAATTGGGTAGCATTTATTCATAGTCTGATTTTCTTGAATCATGGATGAATTGAAACCATAGTATGGCGGTAGAAACAAGAGCAAAAGCATTGTGAGAATCAATTGGCTGTGTGGAATTTACAATAAAGCGTTTTATATTTTATTCCTATTTGTAAATTACTACACATCTGTATTAGTCAGCTTGGATTGCCATAACTAAGTAACCATGGATTTCTCTCTTTTTTTTTTTTTCTTACAGACAGGGTCTCACTCTGTCACCCCAGCTGGAGTGCAGTGGCATGATCACAGCTTATCATAACCTCAAACTCCTGGGCTCATGTGATCCTCCTGCCTCAGCTTATCTAATAGCTGGGACTATAGGTACACACCACCACGTCCCATTAATTTTAAAATTTTTTATAGAGACTGGGCCTTGCTACGTTGCCCAGGCTGTTCTCCAACTCCTGGCCTCAAAGCCTCCCAAAGTGCTGGGATTACAAGGGCGAGACACCCTGCCTGGCCAACAACTATTGATTGAGTGGCTTAAACAACATAAATTTATTTTATCATAGTTCTGGAGTTTAGAAGTTCAAGATCAAGGTTCTAGCCAATTTGGTTTCTAGTAAGGCTCTTTTCCTGGATTGTAGATGGGCTACTTTCTCTGTGTCCTCAATTAGGCTTTCCTTGATGTGTGTGCTCATGCAGAGACTCCAAGCTCGCTAGTGTCTCTGCTTATAAGGACACTAATCCTATTGGATTAGGGCCTCACCCTTATGATGTCATTTAACCTTAATTACTTCCTTAAAAGTCCCCATCTTTGAATACAGCCACATTAGGGGTTAGGGCTTCAACATAAGAATTGGGGGGTTATATAGTCAGTTGATAACAACATCTTGTCTATTTACACAATGTATAAAAATTTATCATAAACAAACAAATTATATAAAATTTATAATAAACACATTTTTTCCCCTGGAGAGCCTATTTTTTTACATTAACCATCACCATTAATCTTTATATCCTGCATGGGGTGGCTATTAACATCAGCTGATTATTAGGGTGATGAATCTGTTGGCCAGAGTGAGCAAAGCTGGCCAAGCAACTCCATTGCAGAATTCTGTCCTACCAGGCTGATTTCTTTTGAATGTGCTGCCTGTAACAATAGCATCTTTCACCCTTGTTGTAATCGGCCTTGAGTGGGGACATTGGCTCTTTCATCCTCCTATGAGTAGCTTGGTGTACTTCCCTAGGCAAGGAGTTGTATTGTCCTGAAAGTGGCAATACTTGCTGAACCAGGGCCACACCAGGCTTCCCAATAGCTGACAATCCAGCTGTCTTTTCTTACGAGTTTACGATGACACAAAAAGCAAGGCAACTCCTGGTCTGGTCTCCCTACCAGGTCAGAACTGAGGAGGGGACTTCCCTGTCCCATCAGAGGTCCAGGGCAGTGACGCATCACACTAAGGGGCAGTCCAGACGCAGGTGGTGCCACAGACAGAAGGGCCCTCTGGGCAGTGGTGACAGGGCAGGCACCTCAAGGCCTTGAGCTAGGGAAGCAGAGAGTCTTTCCAGAGCGGTGGAGATGGTGTCAGACTGGACTGATTCCCAAACACCCTGGATGACTCCCAGATACGCCAGACAGGAGAGACCCAGTCCTGCCGTTGCTCAGAATGGGGCTGTCCAGCAGCAACCTTCCGGTCTACCTATTTATGACATCTCATTTGTGTCTCACTTGCCAAGCTTCGCCCTCATTGTGCAGATGAGAAAGCTCATCCCAGGAAGTGACATGGCATGGCCAGGGAGAGGTCACGTGGGGAGTCAGGGTCAGGTGCTGTGGATGTGTCCGTTGCATTCAGCCTCTGCTCTGTGCAAGCTTTCTCCTTTAAATGAGAAGAGGCATCAGCAGCTCCTTGCATAGAAACTCACAGAGCCAGCTGGCATGTCTGTGAATCAGCATTCGTGCTTCTCCCAGACCTTCCACAGGTTCCGGGGCTGAGAGTGCAGGGTGGCGGGGCTCCAGAAGTACTGTGCCTGTAGCTTTTACCCAGTGGCCCAGCCGTCACCACCTTGACTCATCATCTAGCTGTTTCATTTGTCTCCATCTGTCACCCCAACTACAGTGCACGTTCCTGTAGGCAGGGAACATGACAGGCATGGGCTCTGGAGCCAGAACTGGCTCAAATATTGATGCTGCCACGTACTAGCCATGACATTGGGCGAGTCCATTAAATGGAAACAGAAAGACATGAAAGTTTATTGAATGCCTTGTACAAGTTAGGATCCTTTTAGTTGTTAATGACTGAAACCCAACTCAAACAGGGTTAAGCGAAAAAAGGGAGTTTATTGACTCTGCGACCAAATGACACTGGAACAGACCTTACAGGCTTCCACTGTGGCTCGACCCAGGGGACTGAGTGATGGCATCAGGACCTATTTTTGCTTTCTCCATCTCTAGACTCCACTTTCTCTGTGTGGCTCCATTGTCATATGGGCTTTCTACTCAGGGTGGGAAGGTGGCTGCCTGACCTCCAGTTGTGTGTGTACACATACAGTGTATACGATCAAGCTCCCACCCAGCAAAAAAGAAGGCAAGTCTCTTCCCAGTAACACCCACGCAAATCTTAGCTTTCACAAGTTGCACCCTGAACCAGTTTCTGTGGCTAGGTGAACAGAGTCACTTGCTCAGCCCCTGGCTCGTAGAACCAAGCCTGGCCCAGAGAACATGAAGTACAAAAGCGGTAGGGGGTGGTTTCCCAAAGAGAAATAGATGAACAGTTACTGAAATAAGGGGCAATGAATTCAGGTAGCCAAAAAAACAACAAATGCTGCTATAACTACTGTCCACCAGGCTCTAGATTCATTTTTTTTTTTATTAAACTCCCACAGCAATATAACTTAACCTTTCAGAACCACAGTTTCCCCTTTTCAAAATGAGGATAATGGTCCCTAAGAAGTATAGCTACCACTTATTTACCACTTTCTGTATACCAGGCACTGGGCTTAATACCTTAGGTATTGCAACTCATTTCATTATTTATGTCATAACATTGTTATTGGACATAAAATAGATGACATAAATGGGCCTAGGCATAATACCTGGTATATAATAGGTGATAAATGTTTAAATACATTTTATTTTATCAGGCATTCAAGTACTACAGTATTAAACACCCAACAGGTGCTTATTTTAAAAGTTGAATGAATGAATCTATATATGAATTATTTCTGCATTTACTTATACTCTACCTAGCTGCACAGATTTGATATAACATACAGCATATATCAATACTATAGCATGATATAAACAGAAAAACAAAATCAAGACCAAAGGAATATCTAAATTAGAATAGAATAACAAGATAGGTAAAAAAATAAAATGCTTTCATAGACAGCATGGAATTAGTTTGCGAATGTGTCTCTGAGTTTCCTAGCTACCAAAGTGAAAAGGGAAAACCCATTAGTTGCAATCTCACCGTTCAAGAATGAAAAAACAAATCATTCCTTAGGGAAGAGAATTTAATGCATTGGCTTTTGAGATAAAGAAATTCTTGTTGGGGAGTTGCAGATATGTGGGTTGGGATAAAGGGGGTGGGGAGAGACAAGAGAACAGATATTGAAAGATCCTATTTGGGGGAAACTGTAGCATCTCTAGCACAGAAAGTAATTGCCCCCTCTATTGTGCAGCAAATGCCTGAGATGCTTTTGATAACAGGATAAGGTGCCGCTTTAGCCTGTGATATAATAACCCAATTCCTTAAGGTGAAATGCCTATCTCAGCCTTAGGAGGGACTTCCCTCTAACAGACTCCAGATTTGGAAGAGAAGCAGGAGGCTTGTCTCCAGGAAGAGGCTGACCCTAAGAGCTTGAGCTTCCCAGAGATGCTCTCCCTGAGCCTACCGAGGTGAAGCCAAGGGTTTTTTTTTTTGTTTTTTTTTTACCTAGCAGCTCTCTTAGGCAGGGCAACTCCTCTCGGCCACAAGGCCCATGCCTGCAGCTGGGAAAGAGTTAATTGCAGTGACCCAAATCTGCGGTCCCATTTTCAGCATGCTGAAAATTACTTTTTAATCCTGGCTTTCAAGGCTTGCCTGGGGAGCCATCTGCCGCACCCTCCCCCACCTCGGGCACACGGGATTACTCCCACCTGCCCGCCTAACTTGCTTTTGTCGGGCCTAATTCTGCTCCTGCCCTTCCAGATAATAGTAATTTGGAGGATGACTGTCTCATTTGTGGGGTGGAAAGAGAGCACAGATTTTAAAACAACAAAAAGCAAGGTCTTCCAGCCCAGATTAAATAGAAAACAATTTGAAAGGTCAGAATCCACAGAGGTGCGGGTCTAGGATAATCAGACCTCCGGCCTCAGTGACGCCGTACCATCTGCTGCAGGCATCTGGGGCTGGGTAGTGTGGCAATTTTTTTTTCCTGGGCTCCAATACTTGGCGGCCAGAGTGGTCCAAAAGTGGATGATGCACCCCGTGACTCAGTTCGCTCCATCCAAGGAAACTGAGCAGAAGTCCTCGAACTCTTGCTGGAACTAGACCTAGAAATGATGCCCTAGTATCTCACTCAATCCTTCAGTACCTCTCTAGCCCAATTTATGTAGGCCACCTACTGTGCGCCTTGTTCTACACACTCAAGGACCTAACAAGCCAGGGAAGGGGAAAGATAAGTCACAAAGGACCCAGTGTGATGTATGCTATGATGGAGGCTTTGAGCTGAGCCTTAAAGAACAAGAGTTCACTAGAATGCCAAGGTGAGACAGAACATTCTAGAGAAAGGGAATTACATGGACAGAGGTCTGAGAGAGGATGGTGCTTCTGAGGAGGGCATGGGGAAAGAGGTTCTAACCTACATGGCTGGTGGAAGTGTCAGTTGCTTGGATAAAACCTCTAAGGACAATCCAGCAATAATCTTTTAAATAACAAACCTTTCATCCAGAAATTCCACTTCCAAGAACTTATCTAGCAGATACACTCCCACATGTGCAAGATGACGTAGGTACAATGTTACTCAGAGCAGCATTGTTTGCAGAAGCAAAAGGTTGGGAATGACCTAAATGTCCACCAGCAGGCTAGTTAAATGAATTACAGTGTTAATACATCCATACAAAGAATTCCCTGCAACAGGAAAAACAATAAAGTAGATCTTTCTGTTCTGGTAGGAGATGACCTCCAAGATCAAAGGTTAGGTGATAAAAAGTAAGGATATCAACCAGACGCAATGTGTGGCCCTTGCTTGAATTTTGATTTAAATAAAGCATTTGGGGGGGTGGAGAGAGAGAGAGAAGGAATACCAAGGAAATCTGAATGCTGACTAGATAGTTTATGATATTAAAGACTTATTTTTTTACATGGGTGGACGTGTGGGGATTTTTAAACTCATTTTCTTTTAGAGGTATATGCGGAAGAATTTAAAGATGAAATGATATGATGTCAGAGATTTGCTCTAAAATAATCAGGGGAAAGGGGCTAGGAGTGGGAAGTGTAGCTATAATAAGAGTGGCCGTGTGTAGACAATTGTCAAAATGGGCTGATGGCTATATGTAGGTTCACACTACTTTCTCCACTTTTATATATGTGTGAAAGTTTCCTATAATAAAAGGTTTTTAGGAAGGCTTTAGAAATGTGCAGAGTGGCGTGTTTAATATGCTGCCACTTAAACTAAAAAGAGCAGACCCTCACCAAAAACAAGCATATGTATATTCATACTTATTGAATGAATGAATGTGCTCCTGAGAGCTATCAGGCTATTTGATAGCTAACTGGATACAGTTAGTTTAAAAATAATTATAGCATAGCGTGGGAAATGTAGAAGGAAATGAATAACCTTTAAGAGAGGAGAGAGGCTTGCAAACATTTCTCAAGAGGAGATGACATCTGTGCCGTAACCTGAACGGTGTCCTGGAGCTTGCCAGGTGAGGACTGTAAGGAGTCCGTCATTTTGTATTAAGGAAAAAGCAAGAGCAAAGGTAGGAAAATTGAAAAACTATAGCATGTTTAACTAAAGATACTGCTTTGGTATGAATATTACCAAAATCAATAGCATACTCTTGTCTTATATGTAAAACTTTAACAACACCTCTTCAATAAAAAAGGATTTATACATTCACACACAAAAAGACTAAAAACAATATATTTGCCTATTTGCTTATATATGTATAACAAATCTCTGAAAGAGAACACATGCAACTGGCAAAATTGGTTGCCTCCAGGAAGGGGGACTTGTGGCTGGACGACAAGGGTGGGAAGGAGATCCTTTACTGTTTTCTTTTTTGTATTTTTTGAATTTGGAGCCAAGGGAATGAACGTATTACCTATTTTTTTTTTGTAAAAAAGCAAAATTTAGAAAAATAAAAGATTTGGAATCATAGGGAGCAAGCCTGGCTGGCTTGGGGAAGTTATATAAGTTATTTACTCTCTACATCTATGAATCTGTTTTCTTATCCATAGAATGGGGGCAACGACATTAGCATTAATCTCTCTCTTGAGGGAGTGTTGTAGGATTATGTGAAATAATGTATTAGATATTATAATGTATTAAATGAAATACTATTGTATTTAATCAAAAACATATTTAATATATTAAATTAAATAATGTCATGAAAGAGAATATACCCTGTGACACCAGTTGACATTAATGGCAAGGCCAGGACTCAACCCACAATTGTTTGATTCCACAGCTCATTTTCTTTCCATGTTGTTTCAAAAATTAGTCACCAAATCAGGTTGAAGAGGAGCTGGCCATAGAGGAGAACAGCCCTCAGGTTGAAGATGGGAACAGAGTCAGTGGGATCTCTCTGAAGCTTAGGAGCTATGGCCTCAGGGGTCTTTACTGTCCATGGTCAGCTCTGCCAAGAAGCATACAGCAATGCTCCTCATCAGCTCACAGATATGACCTGGTCTCCCTCATGAAGGGTGTTTGGAGGTCAAATGCATGAAAGGTACGGCCTCATTTGTATGAACATGACCAAGTCTTCTCCTCTGAGAGAGGTGGCTCTTCCCAAGAGCTGTTTTGGCGTCTGAGTCCAATAGCAAAGAGCACTGGCCTGGAAGTCAAGAGGTCTGAGGCCCGGACCTGGGGGTCATGGGGTCTTGGACATTACTGATATGGCATTTAACCTAAACCACATACCTTAACCTCACTGGGCCTCAGTTTCCTCATCTGTAAGATGCAAATAAAAATGCCTGCCCTAGCTATCTCTCAGGATTAACATGAATAGTTAATAAAAATAGATATATGAACTTATATCTTCTAATTCAAACCTGAACTATTAGGATCTTCTCCAATACACTCACCCAGGCATATTCTTTGGCTCCACCAATATACAAGTTTAAAACTCTGATCAAAGGGAATTTGGAAAAGCTGACCCTCCACTAGCAAGCCAGAGCCATCAATGTGAAGTTCCCTAAACTGCCCTCCTCTTCTTTGACAGAGAGATTACAGCACACACAGGTGGGCGGGGAGGGTTCTATACGCTATGAATACACTTAGGCAATATCCATATATTTCAATGTTTGTCCTTGGTGAGAGCTGCAGCTGTCTCTTAATGTGGCTAAATGAAGTAGGGGAAAATCAGAAAAATGCAAATGAGATTCTTATTTTAGGCAAATCAATCTTAGCAATGCTCATATCTGATCAAGCTTATCTTTAGGACGATCATTAGGATAATGGATTAATGCGTAAGTTTATTTTTACCCTGTCTGTTCACACTCCTTAAGACCCTTCAAACCTCATCGTGACTCTGCCAGACACCCCTAGAGGAAGGGGACCCCTTGCAAGTCAGTTTGGAAACAGTGTCTCCAGCATTCGTGTTGAAGAGGCAATCCCAGGGGCCAGCTCACCACAGGATCACCCAGCACCACACTGTCCCGGCCTCTCATCACATGACATGAACCAACTGCAGCCACCCTCAAACTTCGGGGGCTTTTCTTAGGAAGCACTGGAAAGAGATGAGGAAGACACGTGGAACTTTCTTTACAAGGAGGTCTTTGAGGGACCTGCAGGGCAATGAGGGCATACATAAGCTTTGACATTAGGCAGTCCTGGTGGAATCCTGGCTCTCTCAGTTACTTTCTGTGTGACCCTAACTTCCACGAGCCTCAGTTTCCTCATCTGTAAAGTGGGTATAATAATGACTTCATAGGGTTGTTATGAGATATACATGAGAATTATATGTGCAAAGCACTTAATGAAGTATCTGACACAGGGCAAAGATTTGAACCCATGGCCCCAGAGCCCATGTTCTCACTCCTATCCTACAGCTATTGCCAACTCTCTCTTGAACTGGAAAAATTGGAGATGAGTCTCTCTGCTGGCACAGGAGCTGGAATTGTAGTGAACCCTGCTAGGATTGCTGGAATTCTGCATAATGAGAAACAGAGGGTACCGGTTCAGGAAGGAAGAGGCAGGTCAAGGAGAAGGCATTGAGGGCCCAGAGCTGTCACAGGAGGTATAGAGAGAAACAGGGGGCAGGGTCCCATCCACAGGCAGCCACCCAGAGCACCTTCTGGTCTGGAAAGGTAACCCCCTAGGCAGAGCCCCTGGGACCCCTGTCCTGAGCCTGAAGCCCAGCTAAGGGGCTCCCTCCCCTGGGTGGAGGAGGGGCTGGGAAAACATCCTGGGCTTGTGCAGAGAGCACACTCCCAAAGCCTTTCCCACTTCAAGTCATAGATCACTTTGTACCGGAGCCACGGGAGGACTGGAAGGTGGGAGTCAGATCAGGGTAAAATGGTATTTGGACCTCTTTCCAAAAATGTCTGCCTATGGATGTGAAGAAAAGCCCAGATTCTTAGAAACGATGTAACAATTAAGACTAAAGACTCAGAAAGTCAGGCCTGTTTCAAGTTCCAGATCTAACACTTACCAGATCCATGACCTTGAGGGATCATCTTAACCTGGAGTCTCAGTTTTCTTTTCTGTAAAATGGAGCTAATAATACCTACCTTACAGGGTTTGGGGGATTAAATAATAAACTATATATACAGAGTCTAGATAGGCTCTACCATAGTGTAAGTAGTATTCTAAGATAAGTAAGTAGTAAGTAAAAGTAAGTAGTAACTACTTATTATATGTGGTGGTTTTCAATTCCTAAAAGTCAAAAAGACATGCATTCAGTTGATTGTGTGTGTGGAGTTGGGAATGTGCACATACTTACATATAAACATGCATTTATATATGTTTCCCCAGACATGTCACTGAAAGACAAGCACATACTCAGAAATCCCCTCGAATCAAAATGGGGCGTATTCCACCTCCCGTTTGGTCCATTGAGGTGTGGGAGACAGCTGTTCTTATGCCCATTTTGGAGATAGGCAATCTAAGGGACTTAGTATCTAAGTAGCTTGCTCAAGGATCCAAGTCTAATCCAATAGCCTTCCTACCCTTTTGGCAGCCTTCTGGACAATTGATGCACCCCTCCCATTCTATGTCAAGCTAAAAGATTATGAATCCCTCTCCCCCAGGTGCAGCCTGATCATGGGCAGGAGATGCCTAAGAGGAATGAAAGAGAGAGGAGAGGAAGAAGACGGAGGAGGGTGAGATAAAGGGATGAGTGCTCTCTTTGTTCACTGTGACCAAGTTCCCTCCTCAAGGCCATGAGCCTGCACCCACCCATTCTGACGCCAGCCCCAGCCTTGTCTCTGCTCATGCTTCCCTGCCTTGTCCTCCCCAAGGGCTACAGTGACACACCAAACGTCTCCCCCACAGCTGGCTTCTGGGCTGCTGGCATCCTGAAGAAGCGCCTGCAAGAGGGCCTCTGCCCCACCCTGCCGCTGGCTGCACACGCACCCACGCACACTCGGGGCTGGGCAGGGTCAGTGGCCCCGGCGAAATCCCAGGAAGGGATGAGGCCTCCGAAGCGCTAACCTTGGCTAGTTCCTGCAGCTCCTCCTTCCTCGCACCCCGAGGAGCCTTTGGCACATGGCGTCACATGTTCACCTAGGCGCCGCCCACGGGTGGTTTTGACTTGCCCCCCCAACGAGGGTGCAGAAGCTGGCCTTGGACAATGCAAGCAAAGGTGAGCTGCTAGGGAGGAAGGATCAGTGTGAAGAGTAAGTGGAACAGCACATGCAAAGCCCCTAGCACAAGCCTGGTGCACAGGAGGCCTCCTCAAAGGAGGGCTACCCTCTCTGCCCCCAAGGAGACCTCGGAAGAGAAGAAGGACCCCCTACTTTGCCAAAGCTGCTCTTCCATTCTCCACATACTCTTGGGCTTCACTCCATTACACAGGGAAATTTGGCTTCATTGATATGAAGGGGCTAATTATCACATGAGACGTGATTACCAGACAGGAAATGGATTTATAGACGTTATCAGCGGGAGGGGAGGTTGCAGCGGCTGCTTGGGCTATTCTCTGCTCCTGAAGGGCCAAAGCTGGCCCCAGCTGACTCCAGTCTCTACCTGGGAGCTCTTGCTTTACTGAGAAATGTGCTCCTAGAGAGTTCAGAGGTATTACGGATTTCTGGAAATCAAATCTAGTTTTTTCTCTGAATTTATTCCACAATTGGTGATATGTTCCCACGGGATCTCTCAACGTGATAAAAATCATACTTAAGGATGTAGTCAGTCTTAAAGGAAACATTTAAAGAGAAAGATGACAGTCCTATGATGGATTCTAAAGCTAGCCAGAAGGAGAGTCACTGTATAGAAACTACAGGGCACTAAGACTTGCCTTTCTTTAAGGTTAGATGAACCCTGAGAAAGAGCTGCACACCTGCTAGGTTACCTAATGAATAGTGCCTTTCAGAGTCCCTTATGGTTTAGTTTTTCACCTTAAAAATAATATATCTTAATTCGGACACGCATATCCACAGGAATATACACAGACAATAAGCATAAGGGTCCATTCTCATTGGTAACCAAAGATGGGCAAATTAACAGTAGCTAATATTTTGGGAGCACGCTCCATGCCGAGCACTGAGCTTCGTCCATGTGACTTGTTCCTCTTCACAAGAGCCCCATGAAGAGGGCACGGTCGTAATCCCCAATCCAGAACTAAGGAATTGAGACTCAGAAATGGCAGCCAAGGTGCCCAAGTTCACAGCAGGGGTTTGTCCTCAGCCTGTGGGAACCCAGAGCCTGGACTCTCAAGAATGATGAGAAAATTCCCCAAATTTAGGAATGTAATAGTCTCAAGGATCTTAAGAACATCACTCCCTGAGATCCGGCATTCAACTCCTGATAACTTATCTTTAGGAAATAGTCTAAACTATGGAAAAAGTTTAATGTACAAATGTCTTCTTTGCAGAACTGCTTAGTTGTAATGGAGGAAAATGGAAACTAAATGATTAGAAGTAGAGTAATGGTTTAATAAATTATAGTACATCCATAAAATGAAGTATTATTCAACTACCAAAACTAATGTTGGCTGTGTGCGGTGGCCTGTAGTCCCAGCTACTCAGGACACTGAGGCAGGAGGATCGCTTGAGCCCAGGCATTTGTGCTCAGCCTGGGCAACATTGCAAGACCATGTCTCTAAAAAATAAATAAGTAATAAAACTGATGTCTGTAAAGAGCTTGTAACAACATGGGTAAATGTTTATGGTATATGGAATAAAAAATAACAGGATTCAAAAATATATGTGCATTACAATCTCTACAAAAAAAGAAATATGCAAAGAAGGACAGCTAGAAGGAAATATACCAAAATGTTAGTTCTTTTTCTTGGAAAGTATAATTATGACTGGAAGAAACAATTTTCTGTTGTTTGTGGCAGCTTTTCATTGTTTGCACTCTCGATGTCTTCCCCAGGCCCTGCCCACATTTTTAAGCCTTTCTGGTGGGGTCTTGCTTTACCTTCCTTCACAGATATCTGTTTAAAAGAGCCACCAGCATCATAATTTAGTATTCCCATAACTTTAGTGTTCACACAGTGGGCTTCCCTTAAAAAGAAGACATCTGTATCAATGTTGTCTCTTCTGTCCTGGTTGATGACATCAGGTGCAGAGTAAGGGACCTTTTTAAGACCAAGGAAGGGGATACATAAGGGGGCAGGGCTACAGGTACCCACGAGTCTCCTGCAACCTGAGTGGTCACTGCTTCATTCATTCATGCACACAACAGACTTTTGCTGCTTGCCTACCATGTGTGATATACCACTCCCAGCAGGCTTGGATTCTCTAGAAGCATCATAATTGCTCCTGAACTTCAAGCCCAAGAGGACACTCCACAGCCCACCTACACAGGGACCTCCATGCCAGAATAGAGCAAGAATAAGATAGACTCAGTTTCTGCCCCTACTCCACCACTTATTAGCTGTGGGACCTTGGGCAAGTTAGTCACCTTTTCTGAGATATAAGCTTCCCAGGAAAGGGGATATTGTAAGGATGAAATATAGTAAAAAAGGAAAAGTCTAAAGCCACAGCATCATGTGAAGAAAGCTCAACCTGCTCTTGGCACTTTGGTTTTTTAAAGAGACAGAGTCTCACTCTGTTGCCTGGGGTACAGTCCAGTGGTGTCATCAGAGCTCACTGCAACCTCAAATTCCTAGGCTCAAGTGATCCTCCTGCCTCAGTCTTCCCAGTAGCTGGGCCTATAGGCACACACCACCATGCCTGGCTGATTTAAATTTTTTTTTTAGAGATGGGGTCTTGCTATGTTGCTCAGGCTAGTCTTAAACTCTTGGCCTCAAGTGATCCTCCCGCCTCAGCCTCCCACAGTGCTAGGATTATAGGCATGAGCCAGCATGCCATTGCCCTTGGAACTTGAACAGCATGTCTCCTTACACCCCTCCAACCAGGTCAGAGGCCTCCAGACCACTGTCTCCAAGGGCCCCTGTGAGACGAGAGCACTGACCCAGGGCCACTCAGGCTTGCTCACCTGAGCCATGGGAGACAGACGCCATTTTAACCTCCCACACCCATTGCTTTCTACAATAACAAGGTCCACCTTCTAAGACACCTGCTTTAGTAGAGAGAGATCGGCATTCTGAGACTACAGAGTGACACTGCTAGGGGTCCTTGGCCTTAGCAGAGGCGGGGTAGGGCAGGAAGGGGACAGAAGCAAGAGCTCAATGACTCCCAGGGTGCAGCCTTGACTCAGAATGGGATTTCCCCGAGGAAACTGTTAGCGTACCATCGGGAGGCTGCGGGGCAGGAGAGAAGGGCCAGCGAGGAAGGAATGGAGAGAAAGGAGGGGGAACAGAGGCCAGTCTCTGGAAGGAGAGTTAGGGAGGAGATACCTGCGGGCTTTAGGGCCAGGAGAAAAAGGGTTTTGCTTGAATGACCTTGGCCAAGGGTTTTAAATCTCTGAGTGAGTTTGGTTGCCAGAATAGAGGAAGTGACACTTTCTATTGTGCAAAAGGTGTGCCCTGGGACCAGAGATTCAGAGGGGCTTTCCTGGGGAAGGCCAGGTGGCTAGCCAGATCCACGTGGACATTTTTCCCTGATCAGTTCACCACAGTCCGGGATCTGCCCGTGGCCCGGGAAGCTCCCAGACCTGGTTTATCGGCACATCGATGATCCATTTCTCAGTGGTCAGAGTGTCCCAGAGCACGGGAACTGGAGCGTGAAACCCGGGAGGCCAGGGAGCAGACCTGCTCACCACGCTGGCTCCAACAGCTTGATCCCACCCCAACGCTTGCCTTCCAGGGACCCATGGGAGGCGGTCTTGCTTGCTGAGCTTGCAGTAAGAGCCTGTGACTTGCTTAGTTGATCTCGACAGTGATCTCCTGTCTAAGGTGGCTTGTGGATCTCTCAGCATCCTTCAACGGCCTCACATCTGGTTAGCGTCCCTCTGCTGTCCTCAGTGTGTGGCACCGCCAGGTCCTTCCGGAGTCGTTTTCCACCATGCCAGGCACCCCTTGCCTTCTGTTCTCCCTGTCTTCCCCTAGAGGACAGAAAGCCATTGCTTGCTTCCCACTTTTCAATGACAGCCCCTGTAGGAAATGCCTCTCTTGTCACCTGGGATGGCATCGGAGGTGAGAGCAGGGGTCTCAAACCCCTTGGTCACATCTTCACGACCAGGTTTTCGTTTTACCGTAAGTGGCTATTCCCATCCATTGTGTAGGGATTGAAGAGTCTGGTTCTCAAAATGAAACTTAATTTTCCTTATCTCCATGGTCTAGGTAGGGAAATCCTCATTATCATGTATGGGCAACATTTTCTTCCCAGGGTGGAGGTGAGAATCAAATGACAGTTTTGTGTGTGCATGTGTGTGTGTGTGAGTGCTTAGGCCAGCACCTCGCAAATCACCCAATATATCATCATCCCTCCTCTTCCACCCACTTCCTAAGGAATAGATGAGGTGAGAAGAGCAAATAAGGGCCTGGTTAGCCCTTGCCAGAAATAAAGCTGGGCCATGGAATACAAAGGAAGGGGAAACTAAGGAACAGTTAGTGAAAGAGGGGAGCTGTGAAGCTCAAAATTTCTGTGTTCAACACAAAAGATCTTTATTGGGTCTCTCCCAATAAAGGCACTGGGCTAGGCACTGTATGGCAGCACCTGCCAGTAAGGAACACAATGAGGTCTAGACACATTAAAAGCCCAATTACGTAATCTAAGTGTCAAGGTCTTGGCCAGTGTGAGAATATAAAATGGGGTCCCATTAACTTTTATTGCCCACATGACAATGACTTGAGCTTCCATCTGATCTCAACTTCCCTTACAAAAGTCATCCCCCAGTTACTTGGAGCAGCCCCCAGGGGGATATCTTATATGCTCATAAAACAGTCCCCATCTACTTGCAATCACCATCCAACATCCACCATGTTCCTTCTTTCCCATTCCTGTCCTATGTCACAGCCCTGGCAGCATCTCAGGGAGATTTGTGGATGCCCCTTCTAAGATCACCAGTGACCTTTTGAGGGTACAAGCTCCTGGTGCTCTAATATCACCACTGAACAGGATCCAGAGTCCTAGCTTTGTGTCACATTTTGTCTCCTGGTCCCAAAGCAGTGCTGCTTGAGCTCAGAGGTCATAAAGTCTCACACCAAAAAGACTTCAGCCCTCCCATTCTTTCCCTCTATGCCCCAAACCCTGTACGCAACTGCCCACCCCCTAAACTAGAGGGGTGTATGTGGAAATAACCAACCAGCTAAGAGCTGCAGCCCTTGCTCAACCATACTTCCCAGTCCGTGCGGTATAATGGCTGTGCACCTGGCTTTGGGGACAGTCAGCCCCAGATGCTAATGTCAGCAGCTCATGTTTGCTAGCTATCTGACTTGGGTATGCTACCTCTTACACTATTAGCTGGTTTCCTCATCTGTAAAATGCAGATAATAATGGTACCTGCTTCAGGGTGCAATTGTAACAATTGACATAAATCATGTAAATCACCATTTCCCAAACTTGTCCCATCATAGAAACAATAGGGACTTCTGTTAAACCCATGAGTTCCAGGCCTTTACTCCAGACCTAGTGAATCAGATTTCCAGGGAGGGGCTCAGAGCCTGTATGTTTAATGAGCATCCCAAGTGGTTTTTATGACCTCATGGGAAGGGGTCAATAAATGGTAGCTCTGCAGAGTCATGTAATCAATATCTACAGTCAGTTTAACAATGATGTCACCATTTCCTCCAAGAACAGTGAGTGAGTACCATGTTTTACGTCCGGATAATTAAAGGGTCATTATGAGATTTTTTTTCTTAAAGCAGCAGTCTTCCCCCAAAGCAAATAAAGTTTCCTAAATTTAGATTCAGAAAATGATCTGTAAATTTTATTTATTCATTTCGTTTTTTAGAAACGGTGTCCTGCTCTGTCATCCAGGCTAGAGTGCAGTGGTATAAATCAGAGCTCACTGTAGCCTTGAACTCCTGGGCTCTACCCAGCCTGTCAGCCAATTTTTAAAAAGTTTTTTGTAGAGATGAGATCTCACTACATTGCCCAGGCTGGTCTCCAACTCCTGGCCTCAAAAGATCCTCCCATCTCAGCCTTCCAAACTGCTGGAATAACAGGCATGAGCCACCATGACTGGCAAATCTATAAATTTTATTTTATTTTTTTATTTTTGTTTTTGAGACAGTCTCACCCTGTTGCCCTTGCTAGAATGCAGTGGTGTCAGTATAACTCACAGCAACCTCAAACTGCTGGGCTCAAGCGATCGTTCTGCCTCCTCAACCTCCCAAGTAGCTGGAACTACAGGCATGCACCATGATACTCGGCTAATTTTTTTCTATTTTTAGTAGAGATGGGGTCCCTTCCTCAGGCTGGTCTCGAACTCCTGACATCAAGCGATCCTCCCACCTCAGCCTCCCAGAATGCTAGGATTACAGGCATGAGCCACCACGCCTGGCTATAAATTTTAAATAAGCATTTTTCCAGTTTCTACTTACTAATGTTTCAAAACCTTTAGGAACAGATCATATACAGGCAACCCCATCATGTCTTGTACTCTGTAGGGCCTTGTGTACAATATTCACCTTCAGAATTATGTTAGATTCATCTATGCAATGCCAACACATGTACAATTTTCAAAATATAGCAGACTTAGAAACATAACCCTTGCAAACCTTGGAAAGTGGTCATATATGTTCTTATTGCTCAATTTTTTTCATCCTTTTAAATCTTTACACCCAACTGTGATCAATCATGTCTATCCTTTATAATCATAGATTTTCTGTGATCTTTTCTACAAAAACTTTTGTATCATTTCTAAAGCATCACTTCTCTTCTAATATTGTCTGGTTTTCCAACTCATTAGACTGATACTTTCTGCTCAGTGTGAAATTGCTGACATCAATGAGGTGTGAATTCACACTCCCGAGTTTTGCTCCTGTATGAATTCTCTGGAGAACGATGAGTCATGACTTCTAGATGAGAACCTTTGCCCATTTTTGTTCATTGACTTCTTGGAATAAGCTGTCTGTAAGAGTTTCTTTACGTCAAATAAAGGTTGAGCTAGATCTGAAGGTTTACCACATGTTGAGTAG
Organism: Mirza zaza; assembly: GCA_008750895.1. NCBI lineage: Eukaryota > Metazoa > Chordata > Mammalia > Primates > Cheirogaleidae > Mirza > Mirza zaza. Next base: position 102,025 of record VSMD01108573.1, read on the forward strand.
ACTACAGGGCTTTTCATACAAATCTTCTGATATTCCAATTCCCTTTTGGGGTAGTGTCTGGTGCCTACATTGGCCTTTTAATTTTGTATTTACTTATCATAGGGGCTTACCAGATGGCACTCCACAGCCCTGCTTTGGGGGACCCTGCTGGCCTCTTCCACCCACCCAGATCACAGCAGAAACCATCTCAGCAAAACCTCCAACTGGGGCCCCTCCCAGGAATAATAGCAGTATCAACTACTCTGCATTCTGCTAAAAGCTTTACCTACATTATCTCATTTAATCTTCAAAATAACCCTGCAGAGTGGATATTATGACAATACCCACTTCAAATGCTTGGTTCAGAGAAGTTAAACAATTTGTTCAAGGTCACGCAACTAGTAAGTAGCAGAGCCTGGTCATTTGGACTCTAACAACAGCTTCCAGTCTCTGTATTGCTGTCCCAGTGTCCTGTCACTTTTCATCCTGTCCCTTGTGACCTGCTGGGAGCCCCAAATCTCACCAAGGGAAAGTTCATAGTCTTTAACACTTTTAGCCCAAGCTTGGCACTCAGACCTAGCCCAGCCAGCTGGACTTGCACGACAGAGAGGCTTTATTCCCCAGCCTGTGTTCCTCCACAGCCATTCTCTGTGGGATGAGGTCATCGCAGAATTACATTCTGCTGCCCCAGCCACACTCCTCCAACTCCAGTGCCTTCCGCAACACACTCCAGTCTCCCAGTTCTAATTATCACAGTCTGAGTGGGTCCTTGGAAAAGCCCCCAGGCGGGAGATGACTAAATTAAAAGCCCAGGCAGAAAACGTGTTGTATTATCTATTTCCATATAACAAATGACACCAAAGTGTAGTGGTTTAAAATAAAAAATAGTTATTACCTCTCAGTTTCTACAGGTCAGGAATGTGGATATGTCTTGGCCAGGCGCCTTGGGCTCAAGTTCTCTCATGAGTTTGCAGTCAAGCTGTTGGCCAGGGATGTGGTCTTATCTGAAGACTTGACCAGAGGCGAAGGATCCTATTCCAAGCGTGCTCACGTGGTCATTGGCAGGCTTCAGTTCCTTGTGTGCTATTGGACTAAGAACCTTCATTCCTTACAGCACACCACGCTGGCCTCTCCCTGGGACTGCTCACAACACAGCAGCGTGCCTTCCCCGGCACAGGTGAGTTAAGAGAGAGCGTGAGAGAACACACCCAAGGCATGAACCGCAGTCTTATTATAATCTCAGAAGGACCATCCTATCATTGCTACTATATTCTATTTGCTAGAAGAAGATCATTAATCACTTAAGGGAAGGGTATTACGCAAGGGCGTGAACACCAGGAGATGGAGATCATTAGAGGAGTTCAGGGGAGGGAGGGGGGTGGTTAGGACCTGGTGACCCCACCCAAGAAAAGCCATTTCAAGCCCTTGGCCCAGTACTTGCATCTCAAGATGTCAAGAATGAGAGATCATGATCTCCGTAACCGAGTCCTGTGGAGAAGAAAGAATGGCAGTCTTGGCTTGGATTCCCTCTGAGGAATGAGCCCCTAGACTGTGGCTTCCCAGGGACAAAGATCCTGTTGGACTCACCTCTGTATATATCAAAGACCCAGCAGAACACTTGGCACACAGTAAGAACTTAATGAGTATTTGCAAGATTGATTAATAAATTAATGACACTATGTTGAAAGGTTGTGAGGCTCAAACAAGCCAGTTGAGTATTATAAGTCATCAGGCCACAGAAACCCAATGCTACACAATCTTAACCACGTGAAGCTCGGATCATGAAACAGGAATGGACTAAACTCTGCTAAAGGGCAGAAAACGAACATTCTCCTGTCCTCTCTGTGTCTGAAGCAGGGATCTCCCTTTCTTTCCCCAAGATGGAAAGGCCCTAAATGACCTGTTGTTTACACGGTGGCTTTTGTTATCTCTTTTGTTTCAGACTATGTTACTACAACTTACTTTTTTTAATCTAAAGTGTTTTATGACCGCCTTAATGGAACCTAAGTTACCCTGTCTCATAAACAGAGTGTTAGTAACTTGAGGGTCTACAAAGCATAGTGGTGGACTTAAGAATAGTGAAAATCTCTGGAATTTAGGGCATGATTAAGAGTGCTGTCCATTGTGAGGAATCCAAAAGAAGACAAGGCCCTGAAAAGCAATCACTGGATGCCTTTTCTCTTACTCTTCATCACAGGATAGGGTTTTTTGTGGGACAGAGGAGATTTAATAAAAAATGGGTGGAAAAGATAACAGTGACAAAAATTTATCTGTATTGTCTTTTTAAAGTTTCTTCATCAATGAACTTGAGATGTCACATCATTTTTTCCTGTATGGCCTCTTGGCTTCATGAGAGTAATAAATTTCCCAAGTCTCTGCAAATTGAATTCATTTCTCTGCGTGACCTAAGAGGCCATGACTAAAGAGAACAGGGACCTTATACAAGTAAAGGAGATAAGAGAGAGAATGTTCATGGAACCTGTCAAGCAGTATTATGAATGCATGAGCCATAGAGCACCTGCCCCAGGTCACCCCAGGTACTTAGGTTGAAATTCAGATGCTCGGTCTTCAGCCCAGCCCTACTGAATCAGAATCTCTGGGGAAGAGGGAGGCAGAAGAGAAGGAAAGCTATCCAATGCTCTTAGTGGGAAGGTGGGAAAAGAGATGGAAAAAACTCGTGCGAGGTGACGTTCCAGCCAGGTAGAGCATTATCCAAAGCAGAGGGACTGGAGATCCAGGCCTGTCCTTGCAACTGCTAAAGGTCAAAGTAGAGACGCTGAAGGTCATCTTTAAATGCCAAAGAGCAGGACTAAAAGCAAGAGACAACACTGGTGTATTGAACTTGAACGATTCTTTCATCATTCAAGGGCAGGAGCAGATAGAAGGCCTGGGCAAGAACTGATAACAGAAAGGGGGCCCTCATTTGCCATGGGGGTGTGGTCCGTGGGTGGGTCTGCCTAGTCTAAAGGTTTTCCTTCAACTGTTGCACATCCAAGAGGAATGCCGTCCTGGCCCACCGTTTCCCCCGCTGTCACCTTCCATGACTCTAGCTCAGATCTGCTGAGATTGACAGATCTGCCAGGGGAGCCAGCCCGGCTGTCTGGTGTGTGGAGTTAAAAATAATCTTTAGAGTTTGCTAAGCTGGCTTCTGAATATCTGTGACTCTAATTAATGGGTGATCTTCATGCTGTTATATGAATTTGAAAACTACTGCTTCCAGACTGCATTGTTGCCCCGGCAGCTGTCTGCCAAGCCACCCATATTGTCCCCATCCAACTGCTGGCCTCCACCTTACCCAATCTGTCACTTCTGGGGGCCACAACCTGTGCCCCCAGTTTTTGGTGGATTCCAGAGTCTTGGCCTGTTTACCAAAAGATAGCTTGAAAAACAGCTTGAACGTAAAGAACAGCAAGGGGGCTTCATTCATCACAACTTATTTTATTTATTTATTTTTCTCAGGGATTTCTCTGCTTCAGCCGCCTCAGGGGGCAGGTACAACAAAATGACAGAAATGAAAACACTGAGCCACATTAAAATGCTCTACCAGCAACAGCCAAATCCCGAGCCTTTGGAGGCTAAGCTGGCGGCAAGTGCAGCTGTCCCCCTGCTAGCTACAGGGAGTGTAGGCCCAGATTGATGGTTTTGGGCTTAAGCCCAGGAGTTTAATGATAATGATGATGGTGGTGACGATAATTATTATAATAATAACCAATCTTTATTGAGTGTTTTCTATGTGCCAGAAACTGTACTATGCATTGTGTGTATCTATGTCTGTATTTCTCTACGTAATATCTATCTATCTAAAATCTCATTTCATTCTTACTACGGTTCTATGAGGTCTGTAATATTATTGCCTCCAATTTACAGAGGAGGAAGCTGAGGCACAGGGAGTTTCGGTAACTTGATAATAAGTGAGTCGAGTCATGGAGCTGGGGCATAAATGGTTTATCCTTAATCGTTACTTAAATCTTCTGAAGAAATATGAGGGCACAAACTGGAGAAAAACAACCCCTTGGTTCCTACTCTTTGAGTCCATTACTGGGTTCACAGACTAGTTCCAATGTTTACTAGTGGTGGGACCGTGAGAACAGTGTATGGCCTCGGTTTTCTCAACTATGAAATGGGGGATTAAATGCCTCCCTCATTCTTTCACTTAGGTGCTTTTGAGTGTGAATTACAGATTCATTCGTGTTCCCCCAGGAAAAGGGAAATATATTGAAAAAATACATGCGGTACTGATGTATCTGTGAGAACTAGAGTATTTAGTTGCAAGTAACAGAAACCCACCCCAAAAAGATGTGTTAGCTCACGTAACTCCGAAGGATGGTGGGGGGGGGGTGCAATAGCTTCAGGCCCCTAGGGATCTATCTGGAGACTCAAATAGTGTATCTGAGCAATTTGGGGACCCTTTCCGCCTCTCAACTCTGCTTCTCTCTCTGTGTTGGCCTCAGCCTTTGCTGCTATAGTTGGGCTTCCACCCTTGAACCTGCAAAGATAACAAATAGCCCCAGTTTCCACAAGCCAGGAAGAAGCAAGGAAAAACCCCATCCAGAGTCTTAGAGGGTGCCTGGCTCTCCAAACACCTTAATTTTGGAATTCTAGCCTTCAGAACGGTGAAAGAGTCGATTTCTGTTGCTTTAAGACCCCTGGTTTGTGGGGCTTTGTTATAGCAGTGCTGGGAAATTAACATACTCCCCTTCCATTTCCCCATCTTAGGAGGTCAGACCTGGTGAGTGATCCGGCTTCTCTGTGTTGAGCCACATGCATCCGGCCATGGCCTCCATTCCTTTTTATGCCCTGCCACCCACGCTCCCATAAGCCCATCACAGAAGGAGTCCTCAGACCAGTGTCCACAGCTTGGATACAGACACAATGATGCCTCTGCCTAGCATTCCTTAGCACAAGTCCTGACTAGGCACAGAAGATTGCCACCTCCACCCCACGCTTGATTCTCAGTAGATAAGCAAGCTAAGTGTTCTCTTGGAGTGCAGTCCTCCTGCCTAGCCCGGTCTCAGATCTGGTATCATACTTCGCTCCTCAGGAGTCTTGAGATTTTTGCATTAATGAGGCTTTAATGGAGCAAAACATGTGGTGACATCTAATGGTGTCCTAGATAGACCGAGACAGAGGACAAGAAATGCTTGGTAATGACCACATAAATTATTCTATAAAACCCTGCTTTAGAAATCCTTAACCCCTCAAACTCTTCCTATACCTTATTTTCAATATATCCAAACAATTACCAAATACTAGCAATCCTATTTTTCAACAAGGACTTCAACAAATACTTACCGAGTGCTCACTAAGTGCAGGGTGCTGCTCTAGGTGCTGGGGACACAGCAGGGAGCAAAACAGATAAAATACTTGCTTACATGCAGTCTGTATTCTAGTGGGGGCCTGGCAAGGGAGGCAGTAAGCAAACAAATAAATATTTCATATGGCAGGTGGCTAGGTGCTATGAAGAAAAATAAAACAAGGTAAAAGGAGAGTGAGTGAAGAGGGTGCCTTTTGACACAGGGCAGTCAAGGAAGGACTGTCTGCTGAGATGACATTTTAGCGCAGGCCTGAGCAGAGTGAAAGACGGAGCCGTGCAGGTATCTGCAGGCAGAAGGAGAAGTCAATGTAAGAGTCCTGAAATGGAAACAGGCATAGTGTGTTGGAATAATGGCAGGAAGGCCAGTGTGGCTTGATGTTGGTGAATGAGGAGCAGAGGTAGAGAATGAGATGGAAGAGGTAGCTGCGGAGGCAAGCAGGTAGGGCCCTGCAGGCCATAGTAAGATGGATTGTCCCCTGCACGAGATGGGAAGCAGAGGAGCGACAGGATGTGCCTCCTCTTGGAAAGGATCCCTCTGGCTGCCATGGAGAGCAAGGACGGAGGAGAGAAACAAGGAGGCCATTGCAACAATCCAAGTGAGAAGTGACTGTGGCTTGGTCTAGGTTGGTAACAGTAGACGTGGTGAGAAGTGATCAGATTCTAAATATATGGTCAAGGTAGAACCTGTAGGATTTACTGATGGATTGGATGAAGAGACTGAGAGAACGTGAGGAGGAGTTAAGAGTGATTCCAAATTTGGGGCCAGGATAAAGTTGCCATTCTTTGTTTTGTTGTTGTTGGGTTTTTTTGTTTTTGTTTTTTTGTTTTTGAGACAGGGTCCCTCTCTGTTGTCCAGGCTAAAGTGGCATTATCATAGCTCACTGCAACCTCAAACTTCTGGGCTCAAGCAATCCTCCTGCCTCAGCCTCCCGAGTAGCTGGGACTACAGGTGCAGCAACCACACCTGACTGATTTTTCTATTTCTTGTAGAGACAGCATCTCACTCTGCTCAGGCTGGTCTTGAAAGCCTGACCTTGAGTGATCATCCCACATTGCCCTCCAAAATTGCTGGGATTACAGGCGTGAGCCATTGAGCCTGGCTGGAGTTGCCATTCTTAACTTCTCTCATACCCATTCCCTCTCCATCCCCATGGCCACTTTCCCAGTTGAGGACACTGTCATATCTCACCTGGTTTACTACAGCATCCTAACCCATCTCCTGCCTCCAGACTTGCCCTTTTAATCCTTCCTCTCCTAGCACCAGCTCCCCAAATCCAACCATGTCACTCTCTTCCTTAAAACTCATCCCTGCCCCTCCACATGACCCATAGGGTAAAGTCAAATCTCCTTCTCATAGCCCCAAGGACCCCATGACCTGGCGCCTGTGCTTCTCTGACTTCACCCCCAATGACCCCATGCACGGATACTCCATGTCCCCAGCAAGCCACAGTGCTGACACCTCCTCAGTGTTCTTTGTCACCTCCATGCCTTTGTTCCTGCTGTTTCCTTAGCTCACAATGCTCTGCTCCTACTTCTGATTCCTCCTGGAAAATGCTTATTGATCCTTAAAGATTTAAATCAAGCCTTTCTTCTGCTATAAAGCCTTTCCTGGAGCCCCAGATGTAGGTGACCCCTTCTTTCATAGCTCCCCACCTTTTCACAGCTGGACTTGCCTAATTGCATTGACCTTGTTTTCCTGTCTGTCTCCTCTGCCAGACTGAAGCTGCTTGAAGGCAGGAATCAAGTCTTACTTATTTCTGGAACCCTAACACCCAGGACACAGGCAACACACGGCCTGATGTACTCAATAGATGTTGAATTAATGAATGGATATATGGGATGCATGGATTAATTTATAACAATTGCCAGGATAACTTGACTTGTGAAATAGGAGGTTAAACACTGATGTAAGAGTACAACCCCTCCCAAAAGGAAAGCAAGGAATTGCTAACAGCGATTGAGAGCGTGGGTCTTGGAGTCAAAATCTGGATTTCATTCTGTCTCTGCTGCTCACTCTGCCACAAAACTCAACTACCATGGGCCTCAATTTCCAGGCCTAGAAATTAGGAGTAATAATACCTGCCAAAGGGGTTGTTGTGTAGATTAAGTGAGATAATGAATACTTGAAACAGGAAAGAGAAAGCTGTATTACCTTAACAGGTGGCCCCAGAAATGCTAATAGGAAGAAAACTGATATTTCTGGGAAACAACCTTAAGACTGAGTTTAGGGTAGAAGGCTAGGCTATGACAGGTGGTGCTGAGACATCATCAGAGAAGAAGGGAAACAACTTAGTTCAAAAATAAACTTTTTATTCTGGAGTCATTTTAGATTTACAGAAAAGTTCCAAAGACAGTCCAGAGAATTCCTGTATACGCCTCACCCAGTTTCCTCCAGTTAACATCTTACATAGCACATTTGTCAAAAGTGAGAAATGAACATGGTACAGTTCTACTCACTGAAGTATAGATTTTTTAATTTAGATTTCATCTGTCTTTCCCACTAATGTCCTTTTTCTGTTCCAGGGTCCAATCCAGGAGGCCACATTGCATTTAGTAATTATTTTTCATAACTCGATAGAGGACAATTATGGAAGCCTCAAAGCAGGCAAGGATCAGGAGAGAAGGAAAAGAGAAGGGGATTGGGTGATGGGTGGAGATGGAAAAAAGGGAAGGAGAGACAGAAGAGAGAGCAATGCCAGCTGCACCATGTGTGACCACCACGCTTCCCCACCCCCCATTATAACCATGTAAATGCTGATGGGAGGGGTTGGAACTGTGGAAATGGAGGAAGTGCACTGAATTTCATGTCTGGAATGGTCTGGTGCAGGAGGGGAGCCAGCCAGTGGGACAGAGGAGACTGAAAGCAGATTTGGCCCTAGGAGCCTACATTTCCAGTCACAGAAATCTGGGGGAGGAGTTTAGGCTTCCACAGGCTGCAGAGTCGGTGGCGTGGACAGCAGCCAATTTTATCTATATCTTCAGGCGCAGGAAGTCCCCTTGGTTGGCATCTGCCTCACATGTAGAAAGTGCTCAAAATGTTCGTTATTGATATTGTTAGTCTAATGCTTAGATCTCTTCTTCTGGAGTGCTGCTTAGCTATCAGCTCAACTCCAAAAAACTGACTGTAAGATTGGGTAGGGGCCGGCTCAGTGGCTCATGCCTGTAGTCCCAGCTGCTGGGGGGAAGGGGGTGTGAGGTGGGAGGATCGGGAGGATCCCTTGAGCTCAGGACTATAGCCACTGCATCCCAGCCTGGGCAGTGGAGAAGGAAAAAATAAAAAAAATTAGGCAGGGACTCCTTGCTCCTGGTTCAGCCTCCTCCCCTCCCCTCGCCCACTGGGGACTCTAGCAGACCATTATGGACTTACCACCAAGAGAATCCACTCCTTGAAGTAAACCACGCCCAGGTTACTGACAATGACCATTAGGGTAACATGTGGGGCTCAGGTCCCAGCAACAGCGAAGGAGGAAGATGAGGGAATGATGTGGGTGAAGGCAACAATAGCCATGATAATGGCCCCAAAACCTGTGGCTCTGAGCTCCCACAGTAATATCCTAGGCTCCCCACCCCTTCTCCCTGCTCCTAAAAGCCCTGTTATTCCTCACTTTCTCCCTCTCCCCCAGTCCCAGGGCAGTCCCTGAGGGGTTCACTGGTCCTCTTCATCACAGAGACATGAGGACTTACCTTGGCAGAGGACCCTGACTGAGGAACCACGGTCAGAGACTGAGTTCCAATGGCAGGAACTGGGCTGATCAGCCCAAAGTCAGTCATTCTTTTTTTTTTTTCACTGACCTGATCAATATTTTCAACATCATATTTTAAAACTCCTTTGCATTTCCAAAGCTCTTTTACATCCATTATTCCAAGAAGTGTGCACCGTGTGCCTATCTCACAGGTGAAGTGACTATGTTTCGAGAGGGTAAGGCATTGCCAGATGGTCACCCAGCTAATTGCAAAGGATCTAGGGCCAGAAGATGGGGGCCCCTCTTGGACCCGAGGCCCCTGTTAGCTGCCATCATGGAGCTCCCTCAGCCGGAGCAGCTCCCAGCCTCGCAGCAGAGGGTGGGGGAGCTCAGATTCAGAATAGAGAGAATTTTCCAAATGTCAACATTTTAGCCTTAACAAATTTATTTGAAAACACATTTCTTCAAAATAATTTATTCCTAAACAGCTAAAGCAAGGGGGAAAGACAGTTGTCAAAGAATGAATTGAACAGACAGGATAACAGACAAGTTAAGGGGAATAATTAGAGGCTTTTTTCTCGTTATTCAACAGCTTCTTTTTCAGGCCTGTCAATCACTGTTTATCACACTTGAACCAAACCAATGATTTTTTTTTTTCCCCTCTCTGAGGCCAGGAGGACCTACTGGAGAGATAGGGACTAACAGTGAGGCAAGACCAGTGTGTCATCCAGGGTAGAGCTAGGGCAGCTTAAAGTTGTCCACAGCAGCATGGATACCAGGTGGCCCCCGCCAACGGGAAGGGTCCACACCAATGGCACCGCCAATAGCTAACACTACACATGGCAGGGGGAAACAAACATTTTCTGAGATCCTATTTGGGCTGGTATTCTTCACTTATACTTCTCAACAACCCTGCCAGATGAGTGCTTTTATTCCCATTTCATAGATGAAGACACTGAGGGTCAGAGAAGTTAAAAGCAGACACAAAAAAAGAAAATTACGCAAGGCTCCAATGCTAGCCCAATGGCATCATTCCAGAAGAACTGTCCATTTACGCAACTGGGATGGGTGTCAGGATCCCAATAGCAGGCTGCAGTTCAGCCTGTCATGTCCCTGTCCTACTGGGACCCGGGGACTAAATCGGAGCAAGCCACCTGGTGCTAGATAAAGCATAAGGCAGAGAAAGAGCAAATGCTTAATTCAGGGGCCACAGAGTTGGGAAGGGAACTCACCCTTAGCAAAATAGGTACCTAAACTGACACAGCCATATTCCAAGGCCCATCAGAGAAATTTCTAGGCCTGTGGATGAAGCTCTGCCACAGACTCACCTTGGAAGAACTAAACCCAACAGAGGAACAGGATGAGGAGTGTTAAGTGAGCACAGAGAGGGAGGATCTGACCCGGGAGAAGTCAGGGAAGACTTCCTGGAGGAAGGAATGGCCGAGTTGAGTGGTAGCCATATACGTGAAAGTGGAGAAGAGGAAAAGAGAAAAAGAATTCCCACCAGAGAAGAGACAATAAGCAAAGGCATGCATGTGCCAGAAACATCACAGAGTGGGGAGAAAACTATAGTCAGATGTAACTCGAGTGTTAAACCGGAAACAAGAAGTGGCCATTAATAAGCCAATAGCTGATAATAGCTAAAGTCTACTGAATGCTGGCCACATGCCAGATCTTCTAAGAGCTTTGCATATATTATTCATTCATTCATTCCACAAATATCTATTGGGCACCACAGGGATGGCTACACAAAGTGCAGGTGAAAACTTTCAGTGCACAGTGTGCAAAGTCCCTTGCTCAAAATCAGGGCAAAGCTTTTTACTTTCTTCCATAGTCTCTCTCTCCACTAGTCATGGTAATTAATTTTTTATTTGTAATTATTATGGGAACATAATAGTTGTGTATATTTATAGGGTACAGTGATGTTTTGATGCAGACATACAACGGGTAACAATGAAATCATGGTATTGGGGTGCCTATCACCTCAAGCATTTATCATTTCTTCACATTAGGAATATGCCAATTCCAATTGCACTCTTTTAGTAATTTTAAAGTATAGCGTAACTTATCTTGGACTATAGTCACTTTGGTGTGCTATCAAATATTATTCACTCTATCTAACTCTTTATTTTTGCACCCATTAATAGTCATGGTATTTTTTATTTGCTATTTAATGTTGTATTCCTGAAGCACAGAGACACTGGCAGGGCAAGTACAGACCCTCACAGGTGCCCCACACTGAGACTTGGATCAGGGGGTACACATATGCCCAACTGGACTCTTGCCATGCCCATGTCCAGGGCCCCTTTGAGGGTGGCAGCAGCTCCTGGGAAACGGTCAGGGAGCAAATAGGTGAGAACCCACTCAGAAGAGGTGGGGGGCAACAGAGGCACGACCACATGTGCACTGGGGTGCCAAGCCCCCAGAGCATGCTCCAGAGTCCCATCAGACTCTCTTATAAAACACAGACTCAGGCCGAGCGCGGTGGCTCATGCCTGTAATCCTAGCACTCTGGGAGGCCAAGGTGGGTGGATTGCTCGAGGTCAGGAGTTCGAAACCAGCCTGAGCAAGAGCGAGACCCCCGTATCTACTATAAATAGAAAGAAATTAATTGGCCAGCTAATATATATAGAAAAAATTAGCTGTGCATGGTGGTGCATGCCTGTAGTCCTAGCTACTCAGGAGGCTGAGGCAGGAGGATCACTTGAGCCCAGGAGTTTGAGGTTGCTGTGAGCCAGGCTGACCCCACGGCACTCACTCTAGTTTGGGCAACAAAGCAAGACTGTCTCAAAAAAACAAAACAAAACAAAAAACACAGACTCAAAGATAAAATTGTTTTTGTTTTTTTTTTGAGACAGAGTCTCGCTCTGTTGCTCTGAGTAGAGTGCCGTGGCATCAGCCTAGCTCACAGCAACCTCAAACTCCTAGGCTCAAGTGATCCTGCTGCCTCCTGAGTAGCTGGGACTACAGGCGAACACCACGATGCCCGGCTAATTTTTAGTAGAGATGGGGTCCCGGTCTTGCTCAGGCTGGTCTGGAACTCCTGAGCTCAAGCAATCAGGAGACAGCTGTATATGAGTCAGGATTTTGTGGATTATGTATGGACTGGAGCTAGAAATATAGGAGTAGTTAGCTTTAAAAATGGTATTTTAAAATAAAGAGGCCAGGAGTGGGTGGCTCATGCTTGTAATCCCAGTGCTTTGGTAGGCTGAGGTGGGAGGATCGCTTGAGCCAGAAGTTCAAGAACAACCTGGGCGACACAGCAATACCTCATCTTAAAAAAAAAAAAAAAATAGCTGGGCATGGTGGCGCAGGCCTGTAGCCCCAGCTACTAGGGAGGCTGAGGCGAGAGGATCACTTGAGACCAGGAGTTTGAAGTTAGAGTGAGCTGTGATTTCACCACTGCACTCCAGCCTAGACAACAGAGTAAGTCCCTGTCTCTAAAAAAAAAAATTTTTTTTAAATAATGAGACTAGATGAGATCTCCAAGGAAGTTGAGTATAGACATAGAAGAAGAGGTTTACAGACAGCGCTGGGATGCTCCAACATCAGAACTTAAGGAGATGAGGATGAGCCAGCAAAGGAGACTGAAAAGGAAAGAACAATGAGAAAAGAAGGAAACAAGGAGGGGATGCTGTCCTCAAAGCCAAGTGAAGAGTCTCAAGGAGAGGTTGACTGTCAGTGGTAAGTGCTGCTGATGGGTCAGTATGAGGAATCAGAACTGTCTTTTGAGTTTATCAACAGAGAGTTCACTGGTGACCACAATCACAGCAGATTCAGTGGCATAGAGCGGGTGAGATCCTGATTGGAGTGGGTTTAAAAGAAAAGGAGAGTGAATCAACTCATTATTTTGAAAATTACTAAATAGGCCAGGCGCAGTGGCTCACGCCTATAATCCCAGCATTCTGGGGGGCCGAGGTGGGTGGATTGCTCGAGGTCAGGAGTTTGAGACCAGCCCGAGCAAGAGCGAGACCCCCATCTCTACTAAAAATAGAACGAAATTAATTGTCCAACTAAAAATATATATACAAAAAATTAGCCAGGCATGGTGGCGCGTGCCTGTAGTCCCAGCTACTTGGGAGTCTGAGGTAGGAGGATCACTTGAGCCCAAGATTTTGAGGTTGCTATGAGCTAGGCTGACACCACAGCACTCTAGCCCAGGCAACAAAGTGAGACTCTGTCTCAAAAAAAAAACAAAAACGAAAATTACTAAATAAAGGGGAAAAAAACCCGAAACATTTATCCTCTTTTTCCTTAAAGTGACCAAAGAGTTAATGAGAAGATGTTTCTTCTTATAGAAGTATTCAGCTAGCTGATAAGGAAGGAATGATAGAATATCATCATTTTATGGCTCCTGATGAATGAATGGATCTTGACAATGTTCACCAATGGCAAAATATAAAGGTATTATATACTTCTGAATAAGAAGGAACCTGAATCTGATTAAATCTCCGTATCTACCAATTTATAAAAACCACGGGGAGGGAGGAACCCATTTAGCAACACCACAGGAATACAATCAGGAAAATCCAGTCTGTGGGAAACTCTACAGGAAAAATGATCTTGTTTCTTCAATAAAAACATTGCAAGAATGAAAAGAAAAAGGATGGAGGGAGAAACCTATAATTAAACAGAGATTTAAAGGTAAATCAACAAATTACAATGAATGGCCCATATTTATATCTTGATTTGAATGAACTGAAAAAAAAACATGACATTTAGAATAACTGAAAATTTGAACATCTATCAGATACTTGATTATATTAAAGAATCACCATTATTTTTTGGATGTGATATAGTATTTTGGTTTTTTTGTAAAGAGTTTTTATCTGTTAGCAGTATATATTGAAATATCTTCAGATGAAATTATATGTCTGGGATTTGTTGCAAAACTATCCAGAAGAGGTAAGCAATAAAACAAGATTGGCTATACATTGATAATTATTGAAAATTGGTGATGGGACATATTAAGTCATTTTTCTGGAGGCTGCAGTGAGCTATGATCACACCACTGTACTCCAGACTGGGTGACAAAGTGAGACCTTGTCTCAAAAAAAAAAATTCTTTCAAGGAGTTTTTGTTATAAAGGGGACCAAAGAAATGAAGCAGTGGCTGGCATTATTTTATTTAATCCTCAATAACTTTTTGAATTAGGTATTATTATTATCATCCTCATTTTACAGATAAAAAGACTAAGGTACAGGAAAGTTAAGTAACTTGTGCAAGGATACACAGTAATAGCAGAGCTGGAATCCCAAACCAGGTAGTTTGGCTCCAGAACTCAACCACTGTACTATGCTCACTACATCAAATGTGGGGGATAACATGGTCAGCTTTGCATATTGTATTATTTTGACAGACTTGTGAGGGACAAAATTAGAGGCAAGGGCACTAGTTAGGGGTGCCCTATAATAGTCTAGGTGGGAGATGATGGTGACCCGAGCCAGGGCAATAGCAGTTGAACTGAGAGCAGTGAAAGAGTTACAAAGATACATAGAGGTAACACTGACCAGTAGATCTTGTAAGGTTAGGAGAACAAGAGGAAGGAAAGCATCAATTATGGATCTCAGATTTACAGGTTGGTTCAATGAAACAGCTGAGGCAGAGAAGACAAGAAAAAAAGTGTGATGAGATGAGGAATGAGTTCATTTGGGACATATTAAATGTTGCCAGTGCTCCCTATATGGGAAAAGACATCAGAATTGAGATCACTTCCATTTATTGACAGAGTTGGTCTCACTGATAAGCACCTTGTTAGTAACCACAAGTGACAAGTTCCTGGTTGAGGAAAAAAGTGAGCATTATTTTCACCAGATGCTCCTCTCAGACAGAAACGAGGCAATAGAGTTAACACCCAGCCTTAATATCTACTTCCTGACCCTGATTTCCCAGGACCACCCTCCTTTCCATCCGATAAGTGTGGTTCTGCCCAGGTCTTGTCTTCAGCCCTAGAAAAATTTCACATGGTAAAAGGATACAAGTTTGGAAGTTGAACATATTTCATAGACAGAGGCTGAGGTTGAAGGAGGCTGACACAAAACTCACACTACCTGTGTAACACTGGGTAAGTTTACTTAACCTTCCTGAGTCTTGGTTTCCCCAATTTAAAATGAGGATAATGATACCAGCATCTTAAGATTAAAATGTGTTATTGGAAGGAAAGACCCTAACAGAGGCAGTTGGGTGCTCAATAAATATAATTTTCATACCCCCATACCTTTTGTGAGATTCTTGGGATGTGCTATCTCCAACCCTTGGTGGTGTTTATGAGTCATATTCTATGTCTGGGCAGAACAAAGACAGCAGGTTCCAATGGCCTTACCTGATTCAGGTGCATTCCATCCTGATCTAGGACTACCCTTAGCTCCATTTGGGGTGCATAAATTAACAAAGTGAGGCAGGCTCTCGCAGGACTCCAAGATTGTCTCATACACTACTTTTGCCTATAGACTCACAGCGGTAACCTGCTGGGGTCGTCAGCACCCAGTGCGTGGACAGCTCCTTCCCCCAGGACTTCCTTAATTCTAACTTGGAACGTGGCCTCTGCCCAAATTCTCCTGCCTTTCTTTTTCTTCTTGCCACAGCTTTAAGCCTTAGGTTAGAGTCTATGGCTTTGGTATACCAGAAGGTACCTGAAATTCAACCTAGATTAGAAATTTTGCAAACCAGATTAGAGAATTTTAAAAACCTCTTCAGATAAATAAACTTTCTAAACCTGTATCACTTCAATGTTTTAGGAAATGTTGCATGGTTATCTACTGAGGCTGATTCTGACATAAAGTTTAGGTTTCACAAAAGCATAAGTTTTAAAAGTTTTTTAACGAGCCCCTACTGGGTTGAAATTAATGTCTTTTATAGTTGCATCCTGCCTGGTTTTATTTTCCATGTCTTAGGAAAATGCCTACGTAGCTGCTTCAGCTTTTCCCAAATTATCAAGGGGATTAAGGGCATATTTTGGAGGGCTTGATCTTCTGGCCTTATTTTGAGAATATGCAGCTTAAATAATTCTCTCTCTTCTCCCCCAGAGGCAGGCATGGGCTATAGAAAAAAATGAATATGCCATGTGGAGTAGCTATTGTGTTGTTTAAGGGAACTGAACTGAAGCACACATATATTAATACATAGAGCAGATTCTTAAATTTTAATATATAAAGCCCGAAGGTCTGCAAGTTGTCTTTAGAGCTACTTAAATTGGGATCTTTCTTCTCTAAATTGGGTCATGGGCTGACATTTATACTTTGGTATTAAGGTGCCTGGCTGAAGATTCCCAGGAGTTCCTAGGAACACTCAATTGACCCTACTGCTGGAAGGCTGAGAAAGTGAGCCAGCATTTACTGCATAACTCTCAGGTACCCAAATCTCAGTCAGATGCTTTACACATGTTATCTCAAGGAATTATCTCACAGCAACCCTGGGGAGGTGGGTGTTACTATCACCCATCACACAGATGGGGAAGCTAACGTATGAGGAAGGCTGTAACTTATTCAAGACCACTCAGTTTGCAAATGGAAGAGTCAAAATTCAAGCCCAGGTCAGTCTTAACACCAGACTATGGTATTAAGCCACTGTCTGTGGCTTCAGGAACTCCAACAAGGGAAAAGGTTCTGATGGCATAATATGGATCGACCCTGGGGCACAAGGTTGCTGGTTCCAGGATGAATGTGGAAGGTTCAGGAGCATCCTCCATTTCTGTGAGCCAGTGTCTCTCAAAAGTTGTCTTAGGGCCAGGTGCGGTGGCTCATGCCTGTAATCCTAGCACTCTGGGAGGCCGAGACGGGCGGATTGCTCGAGGTCAGGAGTTCGAAACCAGCCTGAGCAAGAGCGAGACCCCATCTCTACTAAAAATAGAAAGAAATTAATTGGCCAACTAATATACATAGAAAAAATTAGCCGGGCATGGTGGCGCATGCCTGCAGTCCCAGCTACTTGGGAGGCTGAGGCAGGAGGCTCGCTTGAGTCCAGGAGTTTGAGGTTGCTGTGAGCTAGGCTGATGCCCGGCACTCTAGCCTGGGCAACAGAGTGAGACTCTGTTTCGGAAAAAAAAAAAAGTTGTCTTAGAAGCAAAGGCTGATGTTAGGATGGCTGCATTAGAATCACCTGGTGGACATGTTAAGAATGTAAATATCAGCTGGGTTCATTGGCTCACGCCTGTAATCCTAGCACTCTGGGAGGCTCAGGCCGCAGGATTGCTTCAGTTCAGGAGTTCAAGACCAGCCTGAGCAAGAGTGAGACACCCACCCCTGTCTCTACTAAAAAAGAAAGAAAGAAAGAAAGAAAAATTAGCCAGGTGTCATGGTGTGGTGTCAGGTGAGCAGCTGTAGTCCCAGCTGCTCAGGAGGCTGAGGCAGGAGCATCACTTGAGCCCAGGACTGTGAGGTTGCAGTGAGCTATGATGACATCACATTATGAGCTATGATGTTGCACTCTACCCAGGGTGACAAAGACTCTGTCTCAAAAAAAAATGCAAATACCTGGACTCCATTCCCAAAGATTCTAATTCAGTAGGTGTGTAACAGAGCTCAGGACTTTGACTGTTTAAAGGTTTCTAGATGGTTCTGATGTACAGACATATTTAGGAACACCACTGCTCTTGGCAACCTTTATAAACCTCAGGGGTTTCCCCTTCTGCCGTTAGTTATAAAACAATCCTCAAGGATTCAGAGCTAAAGCACAGTTCTAAAGGAGGAGCTATAGTCCCCGTGGAAGTGATCACATAGGACTTAGGGACTAGTTAGGACAGTGGTTCTTAATCAGAAGGAATGGTGGCATGTGTCAGTACTAGGGACACTTTCTCAAACCCAAAACACTTGCTTCAGTTGAGAACTGCTGCATTTGGATTATCCGATGAGCCTAGAAATGAATTTACTGGGTGTAAGAGATAACTGCTCAGGGATCAATGCTAACCATTTTTGCATTATTACAGAGAAGCCTCTGCATTCTCTACCATATCGTATGTCTTCTAGGAGGACCGTCTCCAGGGAACTTCCCACGCGTTTCCTCCATTACAACTGGAGGAGGTTTGCACTTGGGGGTTCTCTCTGGACTTTCCTGGATAGGCATAGATGCTTTCTCCTTTGGGTTTTGAGTAGTCTGGGACATGTCAGCAGCTGCCTGCACACTGAAGGAGGTCTGAGGTCAAACGGCCCTGGGTACAAAAGCACATCCATATGCCGTGTGAATGGCAGGAACTAAGGAGAACTGTCTAAAAGGAGACACTACTTCTCAGTTCCAGTTAATCCTCGCCATGCAGAAATGTAGGCTATCATGTGAACTAAACAAAAGATTTCTGTAGTCCCCATGTTGCCATGTCTGTCAAAGGAATCAGTTCCATTTTGGAAGCTACTATTCTAAAGCACTTAGTCACTCCATGCTGTGTTGATTTAGCCACCTCTCAGTCTTAGTCTTTGCTTTGGGGGAGAGAAAGTCAGGGAGAAGGGCTGGGGCAGAACCAATTCTTAACTATTACCGAACATGCTCTGGTAGTAGATTGTTCTAAAGCATCATACTGACACACTGACAGATTTAAAATTCCACTGCTAAAGACCACTCATATCTTACTGTTGTCCAGACCCCAAAAACCAAATGGCCCAACTCAATGCCGTTAGAATTCCAACAGTAATATCTGTTTCTTTTCCTCTTTCTTCCTAATCTCCCATGGAAAATGATTCCCTCCATTGACAAGCACCACCATCTGCAAACGGAGTAATTCGAAGCTGACATTGCACTCTGCTTATCTCACCAACCCAGATCCCAAGTGAGTTGGGGGATTTGACCATTTGCAAAGAAGATTTGACCTGTGTCTCTGCCCTTCACCACCACAAAAGTGACCGTGAACTCATGCACCCATTCCTTCACTTTCTAAAATCCTCTAGTGTCAGCCTTTCGTGTTGCAAAGAAATAGTAGAGGGGTGGAATCAGTCATCAGGTGACAAATATTCTTTTTGCCTTATAGCTCCTACTTCCACCAGTTCTCTTCTTTCCCACTCTCTGGTGGGTGAGAACTCTGGTGGGTAAATGTCTTTCCTGAGAAAGAAAGCCTCAACTAGGTGGGTGGTTCTGAAACAAAAATAGTGGCAAAGACTTGGCTGATGGAAAAGTATCCAAGGCAGTCTTGTGGGATCTTCCTGTCTCTTCTAAAGCAGCTGGGATCTGGATTCACAGATTAAAGGGATAATCCTTTTGATAAGGGTCTGTGTATATCAAATTCCCACCCAGAGCCATTGGCTCCCCTGAAGTATATGACATTTCTCACAAGGATGGAAGAGAAGGAGAAAGATTTTCAGAATCCGGAATATTCATGCTTGTTCCTCCAAACCCACCCCAACCCCCTGGACTATCAGAATGGGCAGCAGGGTAGAGTGTCAACCATGGAAAGTTCAGAACAGCTCCCTAGGTGATTTTGATTCACTGCCTCTCCCACTGCTACAATACCCTTGATCTAGTCCTAATTGAGAACCACTGAACTGAGAATTGCCCAGCCATTGGGTGACTTTGGGAGTATTGTGGCTACATGAAGTCTATAATGAGGTTCCCATTAACACACACACACACACACACACACACACTTGGACCTTAAATAAAATAATGGATGGGATTAGACATATGTGTAATCACCTGAAGGGGAAAGGGGTAGTTCCTATACATAACGGAAGCTATTACTAAGCCTAAAGAATGTGTCAAATTGAATGGATGGGTCGTGCAGAGGAAAGAGAAGGTTGGTCAGTCAAGAGAACGTAGACAGAAGGAACTCCCTGGAGCAAGGGTTAGTAGTGCCATTTCTGAGGGAGCCTCAGCAATCAGAACTTTAGCATCATAGACCATTGGCAAAGCCATCACTATCATGAGAAAGATGAGTCAGGACACCATAGGCTAATGTCAGTAGGCATCTATCAATCTACTACCACTGGTGCTAATTCCTTCCTTCTTCAAGCAACCTTCTGACCCATGCTCTTATAGGGAGAGAGAGTGCTAGTCTATATGTCTGGACCCAGAGACAGTAATCTTTCAGGGTAAAATGCTTTTGATCGATCATGATTTGGCATCCTATCAAGCTTGATCCCAAGGTCCTACCTGATATGATTCAAGCAGATTCTTCAATCTCATCTTAAACAAGTAAAGGTGACATAATATGAATATCTATCTATCTATTGATCTATCTATAGAAATGGGGTTTTGCTATGTTGCTCAGGCTGGTCTTGAACTCCTAGCCTCAAGCAATTCTCCCACCTCAGCCTCCCAATGCACTGGGATTACAGTTGTGAGATACTGTACCTGGCCATGATTTTCTTTTTAAAATGATTTTTTTAGGTGAAATTCACATAACATAAAGTTAACCATTTTAAAGTAAACAATTTAATGACGTGTATTAAATTCAAAATGTTATGCAACCACTACCTCTACCTTCCAAAATGTTTTTATCATTCCAAAAGGAACCCCCCTGGCCATTAGGCAGTTTCTCCCTATTTTTCCTTCCCCCTAGACTCTGGCAACCACCAATATTTCTCTATGGATTTACTAATTCTGCGTATTTCATATAAATGGAATCATGTAATATATGACCTTTTGTGCCTGGCTCCTTTTATTTAACATAATGTTTTCTTCCACATTATAGCCTGTAGCAGTACTTAATTCCTTTTCTGGCTGAATAATATTCCATTATACATATATGCACCACAATTTGTTTATTCACTCATCCATTGATGGATATTTGGGCTGTTTCTATGTTTTAGCCATTGTAAATAGTGCTATTGTGAACATGCAGGCACATGTATTTGTCTGAGTACCAGTTTTCAGGTCTTTGGGGTATCTATCTAGCAGTGTAATTGCTGGATGATACGATAATTCTATGTTTAACTTTTTGAGGAACCACCCAACTGTTTTCCACAGCAGCTGAACAGTTTCACATTCCTACCAGCAATATGAAAGGGTTCCAACTTCTCCACATCCTCATCATGTTGCTATAGCCCTCTTAGTCACACTTAGGTGTGAAGTAGTACCTTGTGGTTTTGATTTGCATTTCTATAATGACTAATGATGTTGAGCATCATCTTTTCATGTGTTTTTTCGCCATTCATACATCCTCTTTGGAGAAATGTCTGATCAACTTTTTTGCCTTTTCTTTTCTTTTTTTTACAGATGGGGCCTCACTATGTTGCCCAGGCTAGTCTTGAACTCCTGGCCTCAAGGAATCCTCCTGCTTCAGCCTCCCAAGTAGCTGGGACTACAGGCATATGCCACCATACTCAGCTCTTTTTGCCTGGTTTTAAATTGGGTTGTTTGTCTTTTTATTGTTGAGTTGTAAGAGTTCTTTATATTCCAGATAGTAGGCCCTTATCAGATACATAATTTACAAATACTTTCAACCATTCTGTAAATTCTCTTTTCACTTTCCTAATAATGTCCTTTGATGCACAAAAGTTTTTAATCTTGATGATTTCCAATTTATCTATTTTTTTCTTTTATTGCTCATGCTTTTGGTGTCATATCTAAGAATCCACTGCCAAATCCAAGATCATAAAGATTCACCTTTGCTGTCTTCTAAGAGTTTTATGGATTTAACTCTTGTATTTAGGTTATTGATCCATTTTGAGTTCATTTTTGTCTGTGGTATAAAGTAGTGGTCCAATTTCAATTTTTTACATGCAGTTATGCAGTTATCCCAGCACCATTTGTTGAAGAGACTATTCTTCCCCCATTAGATGGATTTGGCATCCTTGTCAAAAATCAACTGGCCATAAATATATGGGCTTATTTCTGGACTCTCAATTCTTTCCCATTGGTTTATATATCTATCCTTATGCCTCTACCACTGTTTTGATTCCTGTATCCTTGGAGTAATTTTTGAAATCATAAAGTGTGAGCCTTCTAATTTTGTTCTTCTTTTTCAGTATTATTTTGGTTATTCATGTCCCCTTGCTTCTATTTGAAATTGAGAATTGGTTTCTCCATTTCTGCCAAAAGGTTATTAATATTATGATAGGGATTACATTGAATATGTTAATCACTTTGCATAGTATTACCATCTCAATAATATTAAGTCTCTAATCCATGAACACAGAATGTCTTTCCATTTATATAGACCTTCCTTAAATTTTTTCAGCAATGTTTTATAGTTTTCAGTGTGCGAATCTTTCGCTTTCTTGTTTAAATTTATTCCTGGGTATTATACATTTTGGAAGGGATGCTAAAAAGGACCATTCTTACTGGTGTGTAGAGAATAGACCTTACAGGAGAAAGGGTAGAAGCATCAAGATGTATTGGATACTCCTGGGGAAAGATAATGGTGACCTGGACAATACGGTAGTCTTGAGAATGTCAAGGAGAGGTTGGACTCAGGATATCTTTTGAAGGCAGAGCCAAAAGATATGATGGCCAAGATATGAGAAAGAGCTTAGTCAAGGATCACTTTAAGGTTTTTAACCTAAGTAACTGGTGAATGGTGGTACCATTTGCTGAGATGGAGAACACTGGACAAAGTACGAGGGAAACACAAAGAATTTAATTTGGACAAATTGAATTTGAGTTGCCTTTTAGGCATGGTTAGTGTTTATCATATTTTATAATTACATATTCATTTGTTTGCTTCTTTATTATCTACCGTGTCCCCCAGTAGACAGTAAACTCCATGAGAGCAAGAACCAAATCTGTTTTAGTCACTGTCATAACCTCACACCTAGCACAATGGTTGGCACATGGTAAATTATTACTAAATATTTTTTAAATAAATCAAAATGCAAGGCTAAGTTGAGATGGTCTTTCCTATACACCTGACTTAAAATATGTCTTTCAGATGTACATACTTGTACTTTACTTATCATTGCATTTCTTGCACTTTTTCTTTTGGTAAGAAATGAGGTTCCTGTATTCAAAATTTGATAAATCATGAAATGCCTCTCCCCCTATCTCCTTACTCTCACTTTACCTTTCTATCCATGCAATCTCTGGTACAATGGCATAACTTAACAAATCCCAAGAAAAATAGGGGGAAAAAGGTTTGATACTTCTCACTAACAATATTTAATGTTTACTGAGTGCCAACTATGTCCCAGCACCATGTAAAATGCTCTATTTCCTCCCATCTATTGCTCACAACAAATGTATCAGCATAAAGCCTGAAGCATCATTTTACTTTTTCAAGATTAGGGTCATATGCTTTGTAATATGAGCTTGTCCACGGAGCCAAAGGGTACATTAATTAATTTAAGTGAATATATATCAATATCATGTTTTTAAAAGGTGCTTGCTGTGCCAGCATAAATAAAGCCTTGGAGAATCTTGCGATTGAGCAAATGAGTACCTTCAATAAACATTTACCGAGCCTTACTATATACACGTTGGTGAGGGCAAGGCACAAAATAGAGGATATGGGCTTAGCTGCCAAGAGTTTATGACTTTCAACAGGACTCTTCTGCGATCAGACAGCCACAAAACGAAAAATGAAAGAAGAGAAGGAAGGAAGGAAGGAGACCATTTACTGTAGTTTAAGCAAAAGACTATTGTATTTTCCTGTTCATTGGCAAATGATTTGTTTAGGGATCCATGGAGAAGGGGAATGGAAGTGGGCATTAATTGCACCTGGTCTGAAAGTTTCCCAGCCTGAGGCCAGGCCTCTAAACATCTAGAACACTATTCAAGTAAGTCCCTGCCAATCAGTTAAAAATTGGCTCATGAATCAAAGTGTGTGACCATCCTTGACTCCTAGCTCTTTTGAATGCTTCGCCAAGTTTAAATGACAATGAAAAGACAACGATCAACTCCCAGGCCAATCCTTCTTCAGGAGTTTGGGGAGAGGTGGGTCCAGAATGGGGAAGGGTCGTCAGAGAAGCCCTGGAAATCTGCCCATTGGTGGCCTCTCTCCCCAACCCCACTATTAACCTCAGGAGGGCCCCTCAAGGCCCTCTACATCTAAACATGTTTCATGTTTCTAAAAAGCACCCTCCTAAAAAAATCCCAGTGGTAAACTCACAGGGATCTGTCTCAGAGTGTGGAGCCTCCAAAAGTGAATGCTGTTCTTAGATGAGGTTCCTAGATAAGGCAGGAAGGACACAGACACTCCCTTCCTATCTTGAGTGTGGGATGTGCAGAGTGACTTGCTCCCAAAGAGTACAGTATGGAAGAGGGTGGAGGGAGTAACTTTACAATGCAGAGACTGGAAAACACTATCTCAGCCCCATGATCAAGATAAACATCAACAGAGTGACATCATCTTGATGGCATGTGCCCTTGATATGACATGGTGAGCATGGCACTTTACCTCTGTGGCCTTCCTACCAAACACCCATAGCCCAAGTCTAACCATGAGAAAAATTTCAGATAAACCTATTTGAGAGATAAAATACCATACCAGTATCACTCAAAACCTTTAAGGTCATTAAGGACAAGAAAAGTCTGAGAAACTGTCTAAGATGATGTGACAACTAAATGTAATATGGTCTCCTGGCTGGAATCCTGGAACAAAAAAGGAACATAAATAGTGTAATCTGATATAGTGTGGAGTTCAGTTAATATTAATGTACCAGGGTGCAGTGGTACGTGCCTGTAGGCCCAGCTACTTATGAGGCCGAGGCAGGAGGATCACTTGAGCCCAGGAGTTCAAGGTTGCAGAGAGCTGTGATGACACCACTGTACTCTAGCCTGGGTGACAGAATGAGATGCTGTCTCAAAAAAAAAGAAAGAAAAGAAAAGAAAAAGCACCATAGTAATGTCAGATGTTAACAATAGCCAGGTATATGGGTGCTCTGTACTATCTTTGCAACTTTTTTTAGAACCTAAAACTATTCTAAAATAAAAAGCTTATGAATAAAAAAGGGTGCAGAGATTGGAGCCAGAGCAGAGATGACACATTTCAGCCCTGTCATCCCCACACAGCCAACCTGGCTGGATTTGTCTGTGTGGCTTCCCCTCCAGTCCATTCATCCCTTAAAAGGCATATCCATGATGTCCTTGCCCTCTGTAAGGCCCTGGGCGTCCAGGTCTCCATGACACAGTTCTAGAGAAAGTGTGCTGCTGCAGTGCCATCCAAGAAGACACCTCTGGGAAGCAAGCAGACATGGGAGTGAATCCAAGTACACCTGCTTGAAACCTGGAGTGGGAGTTTTGTCTCCTAGAATTCTCATTTGGCAAGAGCCTTAGCTGTTTTTCTCATTTTTGTAGATCAAGAAACTGGGGCTCAGTGAAGTTGAGCAACTTATTTAAAGGCCAGTGGTTTCAGACATATTTATGTATAATGGTAGTTTTTTCAATGTTCATGGAGTACACCTCCCCCCCTTTTTTTTTAAATGGATTCTGACTCAGAACCCTAATATATATAGAGAACAGATAGGAAGTGAGCTGATCTGGCTGGGAAAAGGCTGGAAGCTGAAGCTCTAGCCATACATTTACCCTTTTACTACCTTCCAACAGGGCCCCTATGGAATCAATCCTTGGGAGCGGAGTTTAAATCTACTCTCCTACAACTTCACTTTAAGGCTGAGTATTATTTCAGCTTGGGATTATTCCATAATTTACATAACTGATCTCCTATTTCATTTTTATAAAGAATGCTACAATGAACATTCATCTTTGTACCTATTTCCAACTATTTTATTATGATATGGAAGTTTTGGATCAAAAGATATTTTAATACTTTTAAAACATATTAACAAATCACTGTCTAAAATGGCTATAAGAATTTACAATCCTCGCAGCACTGTTCATGAGTGGCCTTTTTCCCTACAACATAATCAACACTAGATTTTAGCATTGTTTTTCTTTTGGCCAGTCTGATATAAGAAAAATGGAATCTAAGTATCGCTCAAATTTGCACATCTTTGATTCCTACTAGGGTTAAACTTCTGGGTTGAATTTTATTGGCTAGTCAAGTATCTTCATTTGTGGTTTTTGCCCATTTTAAAAAATTTGGATGTGGGTTTTTTTGTTTAGTAAAGTTTCTTCAAAAAGTAAGACTATTAACTCTTTATAAGTACAAATATTTTTAGTGTAAAATTTGTCTTTTAATTTATCATATAATTTTCAAATATTTATGTGTTCAAATCTACTAATCTTTTCCTCCCTTTATAGTTTGGGCCTTTTTGTATTATGTTTAGAAATGTCTTCCCTACCCCAAATATTTTCCTTTAGTGGTAATCCTTCTGTGGTATGAATGTTAACACTTCTTTAACGATAATTACTGTAGTGTGCTAGTTAAGAGTAAAAGCTGTAGTATACAAAGTTTCAGTTACGAGGAATAAGTTTTTCAGATCTATTGCAAAACATGGTGATTATACTTAATAATAATGTATTGTATATTTCCAGATCACTAAAAGAGTCAATTTCAAATGTTCTCACCACAAAAAAAAGAAAGAAAAAGATGAGGCCCAGCACAGTGACTCAAGCCTGCAATCCTAACATTCTGGAAGGCCAAGGCAGGAGGATTGCTTGAGGTCAGAAGCTCGAGACCAGCCTGAGCAAGAACAAGACTCCATCTCTGCAAAAAATTAAAAAATTAGCTAGGCATGGTTTCTCTCACTTGTAGTCCCAGCTACTCAGGAGGCTGAGGCAGCGGGATTGCTTGAGCCTAGGAGTTTGAAGTTGCTGTGAGCTCTGATGCTATTGAACTCAAGATGGGGCAACAGAGTGAGACTCTGTCTAAAAAAAAAAAGAAAAATATACAACGTGATGGTTATGTTAATTAGCCTGATTTAATCATTCCACATTGTATATCAAAACATCATATTATACCTTATAAATATATATAATTATAATTTGTCAATTAAAAATTTAAAAAATACATTTTAAGAGAAAGTATAAGGTACATACATAAAAAGAGAGTAAAAGATATAGGGTTAGTTGGCTCTGGATTTGAATACTAGCTCTTCCAACTTATTAACTGAGAGACTTTGATCAACTTAAATTTTTTGAACTTCAGTTTACTCATCTGAAAACCAGAAATAAAATTAACAGTAGCAACCTCCTAGAATTGTCCTGATGCTCAGATTAGTTAATGCTTATGGCATGCTTGGCATCGGGTCTGGCACATAGTAAACAATAACATGAGTGATTATTGCATTCATCTTTATTTATTTGGGTATATGGTGTGATAGAGGGATTTAGGTTTTCTTCTCACCCCACGTCTTTAACCGATTTTTTTCAAGCATTTTCTGAATGATCTGTCATTTCATAATTGATTGGAACATCCAATCTCTGCTACTTATGAAATCATGACCTTGGGAAAGGTGTTTAGTTCTCTATGGTTCAGTTTTCGCATCTTAAAAATGAAGACAATAATAGTACCTTCCTTATAGGATTGCTGGGAGGATTAAATGAGATAATACACTAAAGCACTTCAAATAGCCCACCTGCACAGGTAGCATTTAATAAATGATAACTGCTATTATTAAATAACAGACTGTAATCTGAATACATCCTAACAACATGGATCTTTGGGCAATGAAAATAATTTACTGTTGATTGAAAAATGTGCTAGGGCTAGGACAGGTCTTCAGATGAGCCATCTTCTGAATTTACACCAGAATATCATGCGGTGCAACTAAGATCTGAGGTGTTCACCCAGAATACGGAGGCGTAAGCAGCTGGCACAGCCCCTGGCTGTCCTTTGTGACCCTCAGACCCCTCTTTGCATCCAGCGTCTCATCAGAATGGAGTCTCTCTGCCTCCTGACTAGGTTTGGGAACATGGCATTAAAAATAGGCTTGTCCAGATTTATTTGGTGATAACATGTTCTGACAGTATTTAGCCTATGGGCCATGTACATTTTCGTCATCTCGTCTCAGTGAAGGGATTGCCTGGAGCGATGTCATGTGTCTAGAAATATTGTCTTCTCAATTGTCAACAAAGTAAAAGAGAGTCATTTCTTAAATTTGTCTGGGATGCTGTGGTTTGCAAAGCACTTTCCCATCCATTATCTTTCAATCTCCAAGTAAACGCTCCAGAGGAGCAAGGCAGGGCAATCATTTGCACTTAATGGCTATGAAAACAGAGGCTTATATGTTTAAGTCTCAACCAAGTGGGCTAAACTTCTTATCACTCCTGATTCCATCTCTGTGCCCTACACCAGGCTTCCCATAATTCCTGGGCTTCCTCAAAATATTCAACATGTTGATGTAGGTCCCTTACTTTGGTATTTATTCAGCTTTATGACTTTTTCAACTTGTCCCCAACCTCCCCATGTTTAGAGCCACAAATTGATAATTATACTTTTTTCAGGTTAGGTGAGGCTGACCTCAATCCATTAGAGTAGCACAGGCCTTCTGCACCCAGTCCCTTCTTTGTCATGGGGACCAACAACCCCCCTGGCTGTAGGATGAAGGCTGGAACTCTGAAGTGACTCCAAACAGGTCCATAGTTGCCCTGAGTAATAATGGCCATAGACAATCTATTACCAAGACATAAATCTAGGCATACTGATATCCATTGGAAAATATACTCTACTATTTCTCAGTCTAGTAACTTGTTTTCAATCGATAGTGTGTGAGAAATTAAGATAAGTTTGCTAACTTGGTACACCAAGTAAGAATAGTAAATCATTACCATCATAAAACAACAATATAAGGACATTTTCACACCAAAAAGGCAGGAGAGATAGAATCTCAGAATAAGGGACAATACATTTAGCTTTATGAAGAACTCACAAGTCATCTTTATATTTCTTGTTCTACAGAGGTCTGTGTGAAACACTTCATCAGGCACTTGCTCTGGGGATGGTATTTGGAATCACTGCCCTGGGAGTTATAACATCATTTTCACACTTTTTGGCCTGGCATCCTTAATTCCTGATGTGTTCAGAGCTGGAGAATTCCAGGCCTGAGAAGAAACATGCATGGACTAACAATAAAGGTTCTCCGAACATCTGAGTTGGAGCCAAGACTTGTGAATCATTCTTTCTGGATATACTATTAAAAGCAGTGAACATGTTATAATTAGGTGTCATTTGAAACAGTGCATTTGTTTTTGTAGTGGTTGGGATGACATGTTAATCCCAGGAAGTCTCAGGCTGGGCATAGTTATGGAATCTGCAGTCAGCAGAGGGAAGCACCTGATTGGATATCACTTGTTACTGAGCCCCTATGGAGAAGTTGTCATCTACAGATGAGATCTTAATCTTTGCATATGATCAATACACATTTTTAAAAACCCTATTGTGAACATTTGGGCAGACATTATAAATGTCATTATAAAGTCAAAAGCATATTAACTAAAAGAAGGCAAGGGATGGAGAGTGGTAATAACATTTTTTGTGTCTACCATATGTCAGACACATGCAAGCAAACCTGATATCATTCACCATAACCTTGAAAAATAAAGCAATTATCCTTATTTTACAAGTGAGAAAATTGAGGTCAAAGATAGAGAAATTAGTCATGGGTGGTAACTCACACCTGTAATCCTAGCTACTCAGGAGGCTGAGGCAGGAGGGTCACTTACCCCAGGAGTTTTAAGACCAGCCTGGGCAACATAGCAAGACCCCATCTCTAAAAAAAGAAGATAGAAAATTTGAACATTTCAACAAGGTCACATAGCTGAAAAGTGGCAGAGTTGAAGTCTACTTGATTCCAAAACCATGCTCCATGCCAAGGCAGGAGGATCCTTGAGCCCAAGAGTTCAAGACCAGCCTGGGCACATGGCAAGACTCTGTCTCTACAAAAAATTTAAAAAATTAGCCAGGTGTGGTGGCACATGCCTACAATCCAGCTACTTGGGAGGATTGCTTGATCCCAAGAGTTTGAGGTTGCAGTGAGCTACAATAATGCCACTGTACTCTAGCCTGGACAACAGAGCAGGATCCTGTTAAAAAAAAAAAAACCTAAAGGGGAATTTTTAAAACTTGATAAAGATTATCATCTATGAAAAACCTACCTACCAATAGCATTATTATTATTATTATTATTATTATTATTTTAGAAACAGGGTCTAGCTCTGTTGCTCAGGCTGGATAGAGTACAGTGGTATGATCATAGTTCACTGTAACCTTGAACTCTTGGGCTCAAGGGATCCTCCCACATCAGCTTCCCAAGTAGCTGGGACTACAGACACATATCACCACACCCAGCTAATTTTTTATTTTTTTTTGGTAGAGATGGGGTCTTGCTATGTTGCCCAGGCTATCTTTGAACTCCTGGCCTCAAGCCAATAACATCATTCTTAATGCTGAAACACATGGTCAAAGACTGTTTCCTAAGATCATGAATAAGGCAAGGAAGTTTGCTCTCATCACTTCTATTTAACTGTTCATTAGAGGTCCTAGCCACTGTAATAAGTCAAGAAAAATAAATAAAAAGCCTAAATATTGGAAAAGGAAAAATAAAATGGTTTTTATTTACAGATTAATATGATTAAAGAATCCTTAAGAATCTAGAAAGAAGCTACTACAACTAATAAATGAACTTAGCAAGGCTATAAAAGGAAAAGTCAATATAAAAATATCAAATGTATTTCTATATACCAGGAATGAATCACTGGAAGATGAAATTTGAAAACCAATACCATTTACAATGACATCTAAAATCTTGAACGCTTCTAGAAATGTAACGCAGCATGTTCAAGACCTATATACTGAAAAGTACAAAACTTTGCTCAGGAAAATTAAAGAAAACCTAAACAAATGGAGAGATATACCGTGTTCATGGTTCAAAAGACTCAATATTGTTGAGATGTCAATTCTCCTCAAATTGATCTATAAACTCAATGAAATACAAATCAAAATCCCATAAGGCCTTTTTTGGGATAGAAATTGACAAGCTAAGTCTAACATCTATATGAAAGTGCAAATGATCTAGAATAATCACAATAATTTTGAAAAAAAAGAACAAAGTTAGAAGACTTAAATAACATGATTTCAAGATGTACTATAAAGCTATATTAATCAAGACAATGTGGTATCGGCATAAGGACAGACATATAGTTCAATGGAACAGAATAGAATGTCCATAAATAGACCTACACATATTTGGTCAAATTATTTTTCAACAAAGGTGCTATGATAATCCAATGGAGTAAGATAATCTTTTCAACAAATGATGCTGGAACAACTGGATATCCAAATTGGGGTGGAGGGTGGGAGGAAACTGGACCTTTATGTCACATCACACACAAAAATAAACTCTAAATGAATCATAGACTCAAATGTAAAAACTGAAAATATAAGAAAAGAATTATTACAGCCTTAGAGTAGGCGAAGATTTCTTAGGACACAAAAGCATTAGCCATAGAAGAAAAAATTTGTAAATTGCACTTTATCAAAATTTAAAACTACTATTCTTCAAAAGAAATAGCTAAGAAGATGAAAAGGCAAGTCACAGATTTGGGGAAAATATTCACTATATATTATATATATGTGTGTGTGTGTGTGTGTGTGTGTGACAAAGGACTTATGTACAGACAGTAAAACAAACACCTATACTCAATTTAACAAATGGGCAAAAGGTTTGAATGGACACTTCACAAATGATATACAAATGACCAAGGAGAACATGAAAATATATTTACCTTCACCTTCGTTAGTGATAAGAGAAATACAAATTAAAACCTCAAAGTGATACCACTTCATATCCACTAGAGTGTATTTCAGAATATATTTTTGAATTTTAAATGGCTAAAATTAAGAAGACTACAGTCCCAAGTGTTGGTGGGGATGAGAACTAGAACTATCATATATTGCTGGTGGGAATGTAAAATGATACAATCACTTTGGAAAATAGTTTAGCCATGTCTTATAAAGTTAAACATACTCACCTTATGATGCGGGCATCTTATTTCAAGGTCAAGAGAAATGAAAACACATGTCCACACAAAACCTGTACACTCATGCTTACAAGCTTTATTCATAATCACCAAAGGCTGGAAATAACCCCAACGTGCATCAACTGGTGGATGAGTAAACAAATTCCTCTATACTAGAGACTACTACTCAGCAATAAAAAGAAAAGATTTACTGATCCATGCAACGACATGGGTGAATCCCAAAAACATTTTGAGTGAAAGAAATATTTTATATAAATGGGATTATACTGTGTGATACGGTGTACAGTATAATCGCATTTATATAAAATTCTAGAACAGGCTAAACTAGTCTATAGTGATGGGAAGCAAATAAGTGGTTCAAATAAATCAAGGGTGGAGGGATTAACTGGGACAAGGACAGTAACGGTCTCTCTTCCGTGGGGTAATGACTACATGGTATGTATGTCTGTCAAAGCTCATTGAACTTAAAATATTTATTGGATGTAAATTCCAGCTCAGTAAAGTTGATTTGAAAAGTAAAAATAAAGTTTTGGATTTAGGATTTTTGTGACTTCTTTTTGTAACTTTTTTGTAACTAAGTTCTGTCCTTGTGCTAACAGCTGTGTAAAAAGGATCGCACAGATCCAGCTATATCAGATTGTCGTGAACGGGCGCTCTTTATCTGAAAATGATAGCCGAGGCAGGTGAATAGAAGTGACATATCTGACCAAGTAGAAGGAGCCCACTGCTCCAAAATTATTTGTATTACTAGAGTGCTGCTTGCAATCTGAATGTACCAGCAGCAACAGATTTGGAAGGCAGAAGACAAGGGCAAAGTCATAGGGATAGCCTGTGGAGAGAATAGATGAGGCCACGGGAAGCCCAGACGGGGCAGTAGGAAAGTCATTAGACGCTTTCATCTCTTCAGTCTTGAAAGAATTCCTGAAAGGGCAATATTGAAGGATTGGGAATGTGCTCACTCCAGGAGTTGGGAATTCAGAGGTCCAACCCAGGAGAGTAAAATTAGAGAGAAACATTGCTTACTGGATGGACCCATTGCAGGCATCTATCTTAAAGAAATATTTCCATGTGTGCATGAGGAAACATGGATGAGACCACTTCCTGAAGCCTTGTGTGTAACAAATGTCAGCAACTTCAATGGGAAGGGATTTAATGAAGCAAGGCACATCTGTTCCATAGCAACGCTCTCAGTGCCCACCCGCAGGACCCAGGACTTCCTATGTCTACGTATGCCAACAGACTTCCAGATGGGAGTACCTGCAGTTCCTTGGCGGAAGGCTTTTTGTGGCCACCAGAGCCCTGTCTGCCCAGGTGCATGGCAAACCAAAAGTACCTGGGAGTCAACGCCGCTCTGAAGCAGCCTTCAATCAGCTGCAAATGGGACTCAGTAGATAAACACTCCAGCTCTCCTTAGGTAGAAATGTGCTACAATTGTGCAGTACATCAGCTCCTAGACTCTCCCTGTAGAATAGAGCTCTGGTTTTACTTACAGTGATGACTTGCTTGATAAAACACCCTTTATTGGCTTCCTTCCCTTTTTTGTCTCACTTCCTCATCTGCCTGTTTTCTGGGATCACCTTCCACATAAAGTAATTGCACTGAAATCCTGTCTCGAGGTCCCCTTTTAACTACAGCATTTTAAAAGAACAAAGCAGATCAAAAAATAGGTTATTATGAAAAGATCACCATAACATATTGTTAAGTGAAAAAGCATTTGATAGGACTTTATGTGTAGTATTATATAATAGCATGTATTTAAAGAATACGAAAAATAAAACCATACCTTTCTAAACGCATGTGTGTGTGTGCAAATGCACGTAACATGGCTAGTTCGGACGCACACTTCACTGATCATAGTGGTTATCTCTGAGGAGAGTAGATGAAAGGGTGAAGGGTAAGTTTTGCATAAATAGTAAACTTTGAATTTTTTTAAAACAAGAATTTCTTCATGAATTACTTGTGTTTTTAAAAGCAAGTTTAAAGTACTTTATAATGGGATGGAAGAGCTCAGTTTACTTCAGCTTAAGAACCAACACCGGGCACTGGGAAAGCAGAGAAAAATAGAAGCCCAGTCCCCGCCTTTGGGGAGATCCCATAGCACCAAAAGCAACAGACAGTAAACATCTGCAAGGCCAGGTGACAAATACCAGGTGACAGAAGTAAGCAGAGGGGCTGCAAGAACCCAGAGGTGGGGCCCAGCCAGCCATCTGTAATAGAAAGTCATTCCTCCCTCACCTGCCCTGCGGGTATAGGGTATACTTCACCCAAAATGACTAGAGCTCAGTCAGCAGAACCAAAGGTATAACGATTAAGAATTAAGCAAATCAAGCGCTTGCCACCCAGGCAGAATAAAGACAGTTTTAATGGAAGGATAATGACATCCCCGGAGAGATGTCCTGGAGCAGGAATTTATCAGTGTTTCCAGCACGCCCAAGAATTTCTAGTGGACAATTACATTCACACAATGACCCTGGCTCTTTGGATCTCCCACTGGCCTCCCCTCCCTACCCCTGTCTGCCCCCCACCCCAACCCCGCCCACGCTCTGAGACCATGCCCATCAAGCAACCTTCCGCTGATGATCTAGTTTTCCATGGAGGCTTGCTAGGGAGAGAAAATGTACCACTGGAGGACACAAGTATTACAACCCAGCTGTCACTGGAAGGCAAACAAGTGGCCCGTTTCTTGCCTCTGGGATCTTATTATGTGGCCCCTTAGCCCATGGTTCCCAACTTTGCTGCACATTAGAGTCTACTGGGGAGGTTTTAAAAATCCTGATGCTCAGGTCACACCCCATACCTATTAAGTGGGGGTGGGGCAGGGGATGCCAGGTGCTGTTGTGCTGAAGCCGGCTGCTCTTGCGAGCCTGCTGTGTGCATCTCTTCCCAACCCTGCCTTCAGTCATGTCATACTGGTAGGTTGAAATCAGCCATGGCGGAAATTTTTGCACCATGGATATTGGCTACAAATCAGGACTTTTTTATTCTTTCTAGACAGCTGATTGTTAAACATTTACCAGCATACCATTAAAGCCAGGCATGAGTATTTTCTAAAGATCCCCAGGTGATTCTAACGTGCAGCAAGTTCTGGGAACCACCACTGTCTGAGTTTTGCCTACACAGTACTCGGTGTAGTCTTGGAGAACTTGGTTTCACCTGCTAACGCTAGGAATAGCTATTAAAGGCGGCAGCTTTCTTTCTAACCTGGGACCACTATCTTTGAGGACTTCCTAAGAAAGCAACCTTTATTCTGTTGTGAAAGCCGAGCTCTGTAACTTGGTGTATTGGGTTGGATGGGTGGAAGTTTTGTGTGTGGCTCATTATTGCCCTTCTGATGAAAAGTATAGTGTATTTGGAGTCCAAGCTGAAAATAGATCCAAGGCCTGTATAACATTATGAAATGGCCTCATTTTGTTGCTATGTCCAGTGCATGTGAGTTATACTTTCATTTATTGAGCCTTAAGAAGTCAAAGTAATAAAGGGTATCTATGAATGTTAAGCATAACGAT
This sequence comes from Mirza zaza, assembly GCA_008750895.1. Taxonomy (NCBI): domain Eukaryota; kingdom Metazoa; phylum Chordata; class Mammalia; order Primates; family Cheirogaleidae; genus Mirza; species Mirza zaza. Next base: position 137,244 of record VSMD01108573.1, read on the forward strand.
TTTGGAATATATTTTAACACTTTTTTTTATGAACTTTAAGATAAAATGTTCATCACTGATTTACCAGGGAAGAAGGAAAGTTTTAGGCATTACCTGACTCACATGGCCAAAGATGTGGGTCAGGTCTAAGGTTTGGTCCTGGGGTTTGGAGCTGGGATGAATATCCCACTCAGCAGCTGAAAAGGTGGAGAGGGGTAAGATGAGGCCAAGGTCCTCAGATATATGCAAAAGGAACTCTTGCTGGGGCTTAAGGCTGTGTTGTTGAGATGGGTGGAGGACCAGCTTTGGGGGAAGAAGGCGCGGACAATGCATGAACTTAGATTTGTCTGGCCTCACCCAGTCCCCAGCTTGTAGTCTCATCTCTGTCTTAGTTGCTATTGACTCCCTGATTGATCCTTCTACTGTCTTGTCTGGCTTCTCTTGCCATGCCTTCCTGTAGCTGATCCTGGACATGCTCTTTTTCCTGCAGCACTACCAGATGCCTCCAAGGTTTGCAGCCTTGCTCACACTCTCTTGTATCAAGCCTCCGGCTTTACTTTGGCATTGACAACTTCATGTCCTGTCACAAGGCTGACCGAGGGCTGAGGGGCTCAGGAACATGGATGAGGGGAACTAGGAGAAGCATTTTACCATTTACTAGGATTTAAGCATCACATCTCATCTCTCCAACCAACTCCCCAAACAGAGGAGGGCCGGAAATGGGGATACCAGGAAAATATTAACAAGTAAGCAATGCTTAGAAGCAAAGAAGGAAACTACCTATATTGAGTGGCTACTTTGAGTCAGGCATCGTGCTAGATGTTTCATATAGTAATGCGTGACTTTATTTAATTCTCTGAATATTACTTTCTATTTCAAAATAGGTGTTACAACTCCCATTACACAGATGAGGATATTGAAGCTTAAAAACATTAAGTGCCCAAACCATCACTTCCTCAGCCATTTCCTCTAAGAAAGAGGGGTGCAATGGGAAGAATAGGCACTGTGGAGCTGGCCAGTCCAGACTTTGTCACTCATTAGCTGTACGAGATTTGATGAGTTACCTTGCCTTCCTGAGTCTGTTTCTTCACTTGCAAAACGGAACATATGGATGATTTTTTACATGAGATGGCATGTGTTGAGCACCCAGCACTGTTGAATGTGAGTTGCTCCCTTTGTAGTCCTTTAATCCCCCTGGGCCTGGCCCAAGTTCTCCAAAGTCTCCACAGACAACTCATGGGGTGAGCCAGTTCTTGGAAGAAAGGGAAGATCACCTCCCACTTCCTGCATATTATATTCCTGCTTATGCATTCTGATGTCCTGCTTGCTTTTTTAGGCTCTAAGTGCTATCCTGCTGACTCACTTCCGACTTCTCGTTCATCATGCTCAGCTCCTGAAAATGGAACAGAATGGAAAAAGCCGGAAATTGTACTGTCTGGTGCTGTGTTTAAGGGGACAGCCACCCCACGTGGATGGAATGCTGGGGACATGAACTGAGCTGTGCCCAAAATATGTTTCTCAGCTGACTCTTGGAATACTTTGCCTTTGATTGTAATACCTATACTAATAATAACCATCCCAGTTAACTGCCACTAATGGGGAGCTAGCAGGCCCCAGGCTATGTGCTTTCCATGGATTGTCTCTTTGAATCATCGCAACTGCAGAAGTTGGGGATGCTTTTTATTTTACTGACAAGGAAATTCCCATTAAAATAGGTTAAGAAACTTGCCAGAGGTCACACAGCTAGTAAGGGGCAGAGCTAAGATTCAAACCCATGATCTAGATCTGTGCTGTTTAACATGAAGCTACTAGCCACATGTGGCTAATGAGTATTGAAATGAGGCTAGTGACTGAGGAAATTGTATTTTTAATTCGATTGAGATGTGCCGTATGTAAATACAAAATACAAACCAGATTTCAAAGACTTAGCATCAAAAACCATATATATATATCTTTTTATATTGATTACATGTTAAAATGACAATATTTATATATATTGAGTTAAATAAAATATGTCAAAATACTTCTACCAATTTCCTTCAACTTTTTAATGTGACTACTAGAACACAAGATTTCCTATATAGCTGTCATATATCTCTAGGACAGCACTGATCAAAACCATGAACATTACATGGTCGCTAGACCAATGACTTCCCAATATTTTTGAGAAATTTTTTTGAGCACAACTCCTCAGTTTGTGAATTTCTATTTATTTATAAATTCCACATATGTATACTACTCTATAATATTGTGTACATTATAAAACACCAACAACATTAATATTTTAAGAAGATAAAATAAAAAATACAAAGCATTGTATTAACTAATTTCTTCCAGGAGCCTTACTTTGTATACCCACTAGAGTGTGCAGACAACATTTTGGAAATTCCTGGGTGCAGAGACTTTAATACAGAGGGTCCCCAACTTTGGCTTATGCTTTTTTAACTTTATGATGATGCAAAAGTGATACTTATTCAGTAGAAACTACTTTGAGTACCCGTGCAGCATTCTGTTTTTTACTTTAAGTACAGTATTCAACAAATTACATGAGCTATTCAACACTTTATTATAAAATAGGCTTTGTTTTAGATGATTTTGCCCAACTGTAAGCTAATGTAAGTGTTCTGAGAATGTTAAGGTAGGCTAATCTATGCTGTTCAGTAGGTCTGGTGTAGCATATGCATTTTCAACTTATGATATTTTCAATTAACGATGGATTTATCCAGATGTAACACCATTGTGACTAAAGGAACACCTGTACATGTATCTCCCTCCTGCATAGTTGAAGCTAGCACCATGACTAGATTTTATTGGTGCTCAATAAATGTTTGTGGAAGGAATAAATAACCCTTAATATTCAATCATTTGTCTGGCGGATTAGATTAATTTATTTATTTCACATGTATTGATCACTTTTTATGTGCTAGTACCATACTAAGTCCTGAAAAATAAACAGACTTTAAGAATACTAAAGTCCCTTTCTTCTATGTCAGTGTTTCTCAGACTTCAGTGTGTGTAAGAATCACCTAGAAGGCTTGTTAAACAGATTCCTTCTCCCCCCACCCCTATTCTGATTCAGTTGTTCTGGGGTGGATCCAGATAATTTGCATGTCGAAGAGGCTTCTAGGAAACTAAGCTTTGGAGGAGATTGATGTGCACTGGAGAATTGGAAAGGCATCCCAAATATTATGTGAAGGTGAGGGTAGAAGAGAACCAACATATATTGAACTTTTACTATTTGTCAAGCACTTTTAAATACCACCTCGTTTAATCCTCATATCAACCTGATGAGGCACGTATTATTATATAAGTTGAGGCAACTGAAACTGAGAAAGGTTACATTGCCTAAGTTATGGAGTTAGTAAATGGCAGAGCTTGGGTTTGTACCCACTTTCCTGCACTCAGGAACTCATGAAGATCTGCAATATCTTCTCCTTTTTCAGGCACTGTCCTAGGAACCAGGCATATTGAATGAGACAAGCAAGCTCACTGTCTTGCTCAAATTTAATAAGCAATTAAAATATAGAGTTCTCAGTGATATGAAGAAGGCAGTGCCATGAAGACATATAACAGAAACTCATACTCTAGAACAGAATTGGTGCATGGAAGACCTGAAGAATGAATTAGAGGAGTGAAGGTGGATGAGAAGTGTTTTGGGCTGAGGATATGCATGAAGGCTTAGAGGCGACAAAGTATTCAAGGAATTGCAATAAGTTGAGAATATCTGCAGTGTAGAGGATGGAGATGAGAGATAAACTCCTTGAGGTAGGCGGGAACCAGATTTGCCAGGCCATTTAGGCTTATTGACTTTATTCAAGGGTAGGGGCACGGTCAGACTTGTTTTTGTAAAAGTTTACTATGCCCTCAGCGGAGGATAGATTAAAGGAGAGCTAGCCCATAGGCAGGGAGATTCATTAAAGATGCTAGTTGTGTAAATTTGGGTAATGTTGTGGTGACCAGGGAGAAGTGGGGGTGGAAGGCGTTTAAAAATGTTTAAGACTTGATGATTGGAAGGGCATAGAGTGGACAGGCAAAGGAGGAATCAAAGATGACAGTACACAGTTTTAGTAGGGGTAAGGTTATGTAAGTTTATTATTTCATATTTTAAAATAAGAGTTAAATCAGATAAGTGAAGTGCGAAAGAAAGATATTTAGTAAGATTTCAATGACTGAAACTTAATTAGAAAACATGGGAGACAATTACTGTTTCTGTGGTTAAATTTACTTTTTTTGTTGTTTTAATGTGCATCAACAACTTTATCATCTGTTGAGAGCGGAGTTTTGAATGTTGGAAATTACTCCTCTTTTTGCCAAGACCAGGATTAACCATGGAGAACCAGTTCAGGCTATGAACTGTTAGTCTACTGAGTTTCTTCTGTGACTGTCCTCTTGGTAAGTAACCTTGGACCTTGAGTTTCCGAACCTCGACGTTCCCTTTTTCTCCCCTTATCTTGCCACACTTCACGCCTTAAAAGCGGTAGTACAGAGCTCCTATCAATTAACCAGAGATGGTTTGAACTCCGCCTTCTTTATCTAGGTCCCGCCCACTTTAAAGACCACACCCCTTTTATTCGGCCCCGCCCCTTGAAGAGGTCGTCTCTGATATGACAGCGAATTCTCCATAATCCTGCCCCATAGGACATCTAAAGGGCGGGACCTAGATCAATCTTTTTTTCCATTTGTTAAAGCAAGTGTCTATCTGGCTTCAGTTCCGCCCACTTCATCTTCAACCCAAGGATTGGTTGCGCTGTTCTTTGTTTCCGGCTCATGATTGGTTCTTTCATTCCGCCCCTCTCTTCCAGCTTTTGCAGGCGGGATTAGCACGCAGCTTCCTGCTCCTGCCAAAAAAAATAAAAGAAGAAAAAGAAAAGACGAGAGAGGCGAAAGAAAAATGTCACGAAGATCTTTGGGTTTTAATTGGCTTTCAACCTTGTCGGTCAGGTCGAACTCTGCCTTTTGATTGGTTTTTCTATCTGCCCATCCCGGTTAGGGGGCGGGATTTCCCCAGGAGACCCTCACCTGGTTGCCACTGGCCGAACAGTGCGCCTGTCTGAAGCTCCCGGCCCAGGATTGGAGGCGGACGCGGACAGGTGGGCGTGGATTGGCTAGGGCAGCCGGTCAGTGTGAGGCGGGGGCGGGGCCTCGGCGGCTGGTTGCGCGTGTCCGCCGCTGGCTCCGCTCTATCCGGCTTTGCTAGGGGAGGTGAGTCCGGCCGCGGCGGCACCGGCGGCTGAGGAGGCGGCGGCTGAGGAGAAAGCGGCCGCGGCGGCTGAGGAGAAAGCGGCCGCGGGGACTGAAGCCGGGTGGGGGGGAGGGGGGGAGACGGAGCAGCCTTGAGCCCTGCGGGGGCCGTCGCGCGGGGGGACCCACCCGCTCTCCCCCCCAACCCTCCTCAGCAGAAGCAGCCGGCGGCGGGGGCAGGAGTCAGCCCGCTTCCGACCGTACCCCGCCCGCCTCCCGGGGCTCCTATTCCTTGGCCCCGGGACCCTGAGCTTCTCCCGGGGCGGTTCCCTCTGTCTGGGCGTCCGAGTGCTGCCCACCCCTCTTTCATTCCTCCCAGCACCTCCTTACCGTCACTTTTGCCCCGGTTATCTTTCTCCTCTCTGTCCTGCCTGTCGCCTCCTCTCCTCACTCTAGGCTCCTTCCCTGGCTCATTCCGCCCAGGAAAGTTTAGTACCCCCCGCCCCGCCCTCCAAATCAGGTCAACCTGACTAGGAGTCGGGGGAGATGTAGGAAGGCCTGAGAGTTGGAGGGGGGGGAAGCTGGAAGCTGGTTTCCCTGAAAATTTCCCCCCATCTTTTCAATTTAGTGTGGTTGGAATTTTAAAAATTGTGTTTTTGAGGAGGTGGTAGGTGTTTAGAAAAGGATGTGGGAATGGAAGGGGTAGATGAGTCAACCCTCTTACAAGATTCCAAGGGTGGTGTGTTACCTGATCCTTTTCGTGTGTGGAGTTCAGGGGGTCGGGAGGTTTGGGCTTTATTCCCACATTCAAAGTTGGAACCTCCCCCAAATTAAGAATGGAGTTTTAGTACCCACTTGTGGCAGGAATCCTGGGGGGAAGGGGTCCTTTTTTCCTTTTTCTTTTCTTTTTCGTTTTTCTTTCTTTTTTTTTTTTTTCCTTTTTTTGGCAACCTACACCCTTCCACACACGCTCACCCCAAAATTAAACACCAAGATCCTCTAAGTTGTTTGAATTGACTGATGAAGACATAAAGCCAGTTACGCTCTATGTTTTTCGAGGTGGAGTGAGTGGTTTTTCTTCATTTTTAAATGGCCAAATGACAGCTTGACCCAGTTTGCTTTCCAATCAAAGGGCATTTTTTTGAATGTCTCTTTGTGGCGCAAGAGCCAATGCAAAAATGATGGCGGCTTACAATGGCGGTACATCTGCAGCAGCAGCAGGTCACCACCACCACCATCACCACCACCTTCCACATCTCCCTCCTCCTCACCTTCACCACCACCACCACCCTCAACACCATCTTCATCCGGGGTCGGCTGCTGCTGTACACCCTGTACAGCAGCATACCTCTTCGGCAGCTGCCGCAGCCGCAGCAGCGGCTGCAGCTGCAGCCATGTTAAACCCTGGGCAACAACAGCCATATTTCCCATCACCGGCACCGGGTCAGGCTCCTGGACCAGCTGCAGCAGCCCCAGCTCAGGTACAGGCTGCCGCAGCTGCTACAGTTAAGGCGCACCATCATCAGCACTCGCATCATCCACAACAGCAGCTGGATATTGAGCCGGATAGACCTATTGGATATGGAGCCTTTGGTGTTGTCTGGTGAGTATCAAAGGAAAAACACAACTTCTCATGGTTTCTCCTCATGGTTGTGATTGGGTGAGTCAACCCTTAGGGTTTTCTCCATGTTGACCGAAGTGGAGCAAGCTCCTCAGCTCAACTGTAGGAAGCCACCCTCACTTAGTTGATAAAGAGGCCTAATGTGTTGGCTGTGTAGGCTTGGTAAAGCACCTTCTCATGAGTAACACACATAAGTTTGCTGTCTACCAAACTTTCCTGTTGAGAACCTAAGCAAGCCACTGAATGTAGGATCAATAGATGTATGTATGAAATACTCATCTCCTGCAAAGACCTTGGTCATCTCTCGTGTGTTTTGATTTAGTTTGAATCATTTGCTCGGTTGCATTAAATGTCAATGACTGACTCAACCTGGATTCCTTTATAGCAGTCTTGTCATTAGGATATACTTTACATAACTACTTTCCTATCCTTTCTGTCTTTTCACTCCTTATTTCATGATCTTGATCCTCAGAAGAATGGCAGAGCTCATTGCTTGAGTGGTTTATTTTAAACTGTAAAGCTACAGTTGGGAAGTATGTAGCTTTAGCCTTTTGATAAGAATGCATTAAATATAGCATCACACATGAGTACCACAAATGAGGTTAGTAGACTAGCTATGCAGTGGCCCACATTCGGTGTAATGTTTTAGTGCCATTTAGTGCCTCTTAAGTTACTATTATACCTTGGTCAGTTGCTGTAGTAGGAAGTATACTTTTTAAACAAATGAAACTGCTTTACTTTTGCTAGGATATTTAAAAAAGTCTAAGGGTTTCTTAAGTGTAACATTTTGGTTTATTTACCCTTTTTAGGAAGATTAGTAGTTTATAATAGAATATATTTATTCCTATCAAAACTGCAGTGAACTGAGTTGTTTTTTTTTTTTTTCAAGGATTAAGAATTCCAGTGTGGATAGATGAATTGATATTTTCAGTGCTTCCCAAAATAGATTCTTGTTAATGTCTAGAAAAGCCCTCATTACCACAGGAAAATGAACTCTTGCAAATAGCCTGGTAAATATCTCCTTTTGTCATTGTTTTTGAGGCTAAAATTGATATGAGTATCATTTTTGCATTATAACTGGCTGTCTTTATTTATATTTCAGATTTTATAATCTAGGCTACTAAGTGATCTGATCCTTAAAAAAAAATTAGTAGACTCCTGTGTTTTCTCGCTAGTCTCCAAGGAGGTTGCTGCTGTAGCGGTCCCTTCTCCAAGGTGTGTGGGATTCCAGGTGGGAAAGAGTAGCTGGTAATGGTGCCTCCCAGTCACTCTGCTCAGGGACCTGCTGGTTCTTGCCTGCCTTTCTTCTCTTCCATAGCCTATCCTCAGAGATTTCGCTGTGAACTTCCAATCCTTGCCTGACCCTTGAGGATTTCCAAGTTTCTGTTAGGGGCTGAGGGGAGAGGGTACAGCAGTGGCACAGGCAGACAGGGAAAAGGTTGCTCCTTTATTTTGTCATTGATTTACTATAATAACTTTTAGAATTTGGATTTTCTTAGAACTGGATGCTTGCTTTCTTTTCAGTGCTTTGCATACCATGCAAAGAACTAGGGATACTTAAAGGGAAATGAGTTGTAGCATTCTTGAATATATTCTAAAGGCATTATTCACTTGCATTTCTATCAAAAGGTGATGTGTCTTGTAGAAGTTTTAACTTCAAGTTGGTAAGGGAAAAGATTTTTTTTAAAAAGGGAGGGGCAGTAAAGAACTGAAGTGCTGAAACATCTCATAAAGCAGATATTCTGCTAGTGGCTACTATGAATCACTGCTGTCTGAAAATCCAAATATGTTTGATTTGAATCCATTCTAGAGTCTACCACCTATGAAGTTTGTATCATACACTTGCAGTACTCCTTTGTTCATCATCTTATTTCATGTTTGCTTTGTCTCACTGACTATATTTGTAAGCCCCTTGAGGGTAAGGACTGTCTTCTGTAGTACTACTTTTTCTCACTAGTACCTAGCACAGTAAGGTAGCATCTTTACTGCTTGGTTAATTGATCTCATAAACAGATCCTTCTTTGTTTTGCCTTAAACAACAGAAATTTATTTCTCACAGTTCTGGAGGCTAGAAATCCAAGATCAAGGTGCAGGTTTGATTTCTTCTGAGGCCTTGTCCTTGGCTTGTAGATGAGCACCCTCTCAACTGTGTCCTCACTTGGTTCCATTCTTGTTTGTTTCTTTAACCAAGTTTTCTAGTAAGCTGCATTGATGTATTTTTATCAGCTGTTACAGATGAAATTGGTGTGAAATAAAAGGGAAGAGTTCCAGGTGTATGTTTTAGTATACAAATACTTTTCTATTTTTCTATTTACATATCAATGACTTGCTGTCTGAATTGCTTATTATATTTGAAATTTATCTGCTCTATGATCTAAGTAAGATTGTTAAATCTAGAGATCTGAAAACCAGACTGAATTGCACTTATAGTCTGATACAAGTTAAAGATATTAGTGAGGTTTTGTACTTTTTAACTAACTGAAACAAATTTTTCTTTGTAATTTAGAAAGCACCTTATGAATCTGAAACTACTATATTCTAAAATGATTAAAATGGAACATAAAAATATTCTTCTAGTGATGCATCATTTGATTCAAAGTACCATATAACTACCTGGATAATATAAGATTCACTTAGATTCAAACATATATCCATTTAAAGCATTTTTCAAGTATTCTTCTGGCATAGCATATGACAAGGAACAATATCTGCCTCCATTTCTTTTTCTGGACATACATCCAGTGGTACTAACTAATGGCTGAAAAAGCAGCATGTAATTTTGAGAGATATTGTTCTTCCTCCACATAGACAAGGAGAGAGATTTGTAGAAGTGATGCAGCATTTTACTAGATTTATCACTGAACAGTTTAGTAGTCTCTACCTGACTATCTTTTTGCTGAATTTAACTAGTGGAATAACGTATCAGTATTGGACAGTTGTGTAAGACTAGTGAATCACCCATTAGCTTGTTGGTAAAAGTGGTGCTTTGACAGTTCAATTAAGGTTTCATTAACAACTGTCTGCTGTGCTTTATCTCAAAGTGTTCCAGTTTACCTGGTAATGTGATTGTGAGGTAGCCTGAGATACATTCATTTTCATTGATAGAATGTTGTTCATGGGTTATCAAGACATCATATATAATTTGACTTTCTTTATCAGACGTCATAGCTTCCAGACTCCCAAATGGACAGTTTCATAATGCAAAAGCAAAACACAAAACATCCCACAAACAATAACTTCAGTTATTTGGTGAGGGTAATATCAATCTATTAATACTTTTTTTGTCTGTAGTTCACCTTTGCCAGAGGAAAATGCTATGCTGAAGGATATGACAACTTTGGGACAAAGAGTGAGGGCTTATGAAGTATATAATTTTGAGAGTTAGAGGAAGCTGACCACATAAGAGTGGTTTGAGGACCACTAAATCCAGGCAGTTTTTGACAATTGACAACCTTAAAATATCATAGATCGAATTAATGATGCATATTGGCACCTTGATAAAAGTGAGTCTGGGAAAAGCATCTACTTCAGGCATCCTCAAACTGCGGCCCGTGGGCCACACGCAACCCGACAAGGACATTTATCTAGCTCGCCGGGTATTTTTGCCATTGCTGCCTGTCCTGCTTAGCAGCCCACTCGTCCAGGGCCCACAGTGCACATGTGTGGAATGTGTGCTGCACTCACCAATGGCCCTCCAACAGTCTAAGGGACAGTGAACTGACCCCCTGTTTAAAAAGTTTGAGGACCCCTGATCTACTTTATAAAATTAGTGTTTTGGTTTGGGATTTATTTGATTAATTTAAAGATCAAATATTCTGGCATTCATTTGGTCCGTCTCCTTTGTATTCTAACTAAAGTTGGAGGGCTTTGAATTTTATTATTCTGATACCTTCAGCAGGTTACTTATGTCTTTCAAAACTTGAGCATCACTGTAGTGATATTACTAACTCTTGTGATCTTGATAAATTATCTGACCTCTTTGTTCCTCATCTATAAAATGGGGCTAATAATAGTACTTATCTCAGGATCGATGTATTAAATGAGGTAATTCTTGCAAATCAATGAGTACACTGTCTAGCACACAGTAAGCATTCAATAAATGTTAGCTGTTTTATTGTAGTTATTGTTGGTGGAAAAATTAGCTGTTGAGTTAATGTGCATGAAAGTATCTTCATAGATTGTCAGATTTATCAGATGAAATCAACATGCAGACTATTTTTGGAAGCATAACTTTAAATACCATAGGTGTTATATGCCATGGAGATAAAAAAAAAAAAAAAAACGTTGAATTTAGAGCCAAGAGGAAAATATTCTGTCCTGTTTTCTCAATTAATTGAAAACAGAAAGTAATACACATGTTTGTATGGACTTGGTAGGTGTTCTAGTCAGATCATCTACACTGTTTTGGAAAGTATTATGAATTTTTATATGCTTGGAAGGAAATTAATTTTTTCTTTACAGCATGTAACAAAGGACATCTTTATTGTCAAAGTTCAGCTTTAGTGGAAATTCATTTTACTTGTATTTGGATGAAAAAATATGAATTGCTAGGGAAGATCCCGGTGAGGTGGAGGAAATGTGTGTGATTTAACGGAAAATTATTCAGTTGAAACCCTCATGCATGGTGAAGATTTTCTAGCTGTTCATCTTGTGAAAATTAGAGGCATCTTTTTTTCTTATGTTTTCTCTGGTCCTCTTACTCCACAAGTAGCAAACTATAATTTGGAAAAATGGAGAATGCTTTTGGAATATGTTTGGGGAAAATCCTGGATTAAGTTGTATCAGAAAGAGTAGTATACTAAAGTGTATTTTGTTATTAACTGTGTTTTACAGGTTAAGAATCTGTAGTATTGAGAAGTTTCTTCACTATCAGACAAGATTAACAGCCACAGCTGGATTCTTTGGGGGGGTCTGCTTTGTGAAAAGAGCTTTGAAGAAGCAGAGCTTGCGCCATAAAAAGGAAACGGTTGCTCTTCTAGACATAACAAAGCATCCGTGTGAAACTAGAAATGTGGAAATCTATACTGTTAATTTTAACTACAAATGAACTTACTTTTAGAAAGCGCAGGTTCAGGATCATAAAGTAGAGAAAGCAAAGAGAGTTAGAGAATAAAAGTAACACAATCTAATGATATTGCACAAGTTTTTTGGTGATTGAAACTCCATAGCCTAACATTGAAAGTTACTTTGTACTTAGGCTTCTGACAAGATTATCCAAATATGTTTAAAAACAAAAATTAAAAAAAAGAAAATAAAGCAAAACCACAGCACAACAAAAGAAACTTGTTTTATTCTTGGGGAGAAATCTTATGTTGTACAATTGAATATCAGCTTAGGAAAAAAGAAGACAAATGGATTTTATTAAAAGAAGTCATTTCAGAAACATTGCCTTTTCACATAAGCTAAAACAGCATCATCTCTCAAAATTAAATGCCATCTTTTTAGCCATCAGTTAGTACCTCTGGGTGTGCATCCTAAAAGAGAAATGGGGGCAGATACAGTTGCCTTCATATGCTATGCCAGAAGAATAAATATTTGTAAAATACATTAACTGAATATATATCTGAGTCTAAATTCTGGGTTTTTATCCTCACAGCATAGGCAGCTGTAGAAACATTCCTTGATATAAAAAGTCCTCTAGTGGAATACTGGAATGTTTCATTATCTTCACAACTTGGAGTGTCAGGAGTTTTCACTGTCTTCTATATTGTATAATCGAGTGGCTATTATTGGTGGTTATTATTAGATTTGTTGATGTCCTAGCAATTCAAAAATCAATTGTTCATATACTAGGTGTTTCTTAATATGCTGATTTGGTTTCATTGATGGAAATTGTCAAGGCGAAAGAAACTTTTTCATTTGTCATCCAACAATAAATGGAAAGAAGCTGTTGGCTGGAAATTCTTTCATTATATGATTGTCTTTGGGTTTTAGTTATCAGTCCCTGTGTGTCCATGATACTCCAGTGAATTGTTGATAAGTAATCTAATGCAGATTAACAATGATTTCCTTACTAAAATAGCTTGTCAGTTTGATCCTATCATTGCTTAGGGGTAACAGAAAGTGCCTAAGGCAACAGTTGTAACTCTGTCAATGAGCATGTGATAAGTCATGATAGACCTAGTCTGTAGTTCTAAGGTACCTAGCTAAGAGGCATTAGAAAAAATTCTGGCACTCTGACATTATGAAAAGGTGACTTCTAAGGGAACTACACTGAGATTGTACTGTAATTATTAGTTGTAATGGTGTGGGTAGAGAGAGTGTGTCTGTACACATAATGATTGGTGCTCTTTACCTAAACCCAGTTTTGTATCTGTGTTTTGAATTAGTTTGGCTAATTGAATCATATTTACTATCAGACAGTGAATGCTTTTGACACTTTTGGAACTCACTAGTAGTCTTATTTTTATTGTCAACCTGCTATGGACCAGCACTTTTGTAGGCACTGAATGAAGATATTTAGTTCTATAAATTATTTTGCAAACCTCCATCAAAGTTATGCTATTATTTGTATTGTGCTTGGTATTGAGGAGAAATGTTTAAGTCATGATCTTTTGTTAAAGGAGTTTATAGTCAAGTAAACAGTATGAAAAATGACACATTCCTACTCTCAGAGAGTCCACAGCCTTGGTGGAGAGTTGAAAGGAAATTTGAAAATATTAAATAAAAACTTAAGGATATGTTACTTTCACTTTTTCTTACAATATTCATTTATTGTGTGTTGGCTATTTGCCAGGCACTGTGTTGCATGATAGGGATTAAAGGCAATTATGACCTAGTAGGGGAGATAGATTTGTAAATGGATAATTATAATTCAATGCCATAAATGCAGGAATAGGATAGACCCTGGATACTCTGGGAGCATAGAGGAGGGATTTCTTTGGAAGATATGGATGCTTCCTAGAATAGGTAATGCCTCAATTGAGTTTTAAGAATGAGAGAGAGAGTGAACCAATGGTGAAGGGCTTTCTAGGTTGATGGACCCATATGCAGGAGACCCCAGGACTGCAGTTGTTAAACATGCAGTAATGGAGGTGGTAGAGGTGTGAGCTAGAGCTAGATCATGAAGAAGTTGGAATGTCATACTAAAGAGTTGAGAAACTATAATAAGGGGGAGGCAAAAAAATCTTACTCTTCTTATGAATACATACATACAGCACATAAACAGTTATACAGTATATGGGAGTCTGAGCCTTAGGGAATGTTTACAGTTGTAGGTGGAAGAAGTTGCTGGAAGTGGAAATGATTGACAACCTAAATATGGCAGAAGATTGTTAGGGAGTAATCTTCAGTACAGATAAAAAGTCAATGCATTTAGCAAGTAGATCACTGATGGAATTTGAGGGAATGATTGTGTTTGTTTTTTTCCCTCTCTAATATATATGTATGTTTGATTCTAAAGAACATCTTAAGTATTAGCAACACTTTTTATTATTTTTAAATTGTCAATAAAATTCTTCCAAATCGTAAGTTTTTATTTCTAGTTTAATAAACCAGAGAGCTTGATGTTCAAGGTGGTATTTCCATGGGAAGAGTTTTTTTTTAATGATACAGTAATAGGGTACTAAACTAAATTTGTTAGGAGATGAGGTTCTGGTCTGAGCCTTCCTGTCAACAACCCTATGACCTTGGTAAAATTATTGAAACTTCTGAGTCTTGGTTTCATTATTTGTAAAGTCTTGTGTTTCCTAAGATTCTATTATAAAATGGCATTAATATTTGTAAGACATAGTGGCAATATTTCTGAGTAGTAGAATCTGCTAGTGATGACAAGACAACTTTCTGTCTTCAGGACTACTAAATTGTTTAAAGGAAGAATGAGATAGATGTCACTCTGTTTCAGTGTGATAACTTCTATAGAGTTTTCAAATTTGGGATCAGATTTTAAATGTGCAGTTTGTTCAAGAGACTTGTTTTCTCCTGTTATTGACTTATTGCCGAGGAGGATTGTACATGTGGTTCAGTAGTGGAAGAGAGCCTGCCTAATTGTAAATGATCAATCAGTTTCTTCCTACATTTCAATTTGATACTATTATTTTTCTGATAATACTTTACCTTTTTGGTAAAGTATTGCTTACTTGCTTTCTTAAATATTTTGAGTGATTTTAAAATTTTAAAATGAAATCTAATGTTCTATTCAGTATTTTGTCTTTTTTTTTTTTTGTTGTTAGTAATCAGGTAAGACGATGTGGGGGCCAGTGCTTACATTAATTTACAAGTTGCTTTAACACATTTTCTTCCTAGGAGTCTCTTTTAAATTCAGAATTTGGGGAGAGGGGACTTGCTGGTTTGCATATGAGCCTCCCAGAAAATGAGCTTTGATGCATCTTTAAGGCTGTAGCAGTTCAGGGCATAGTTTAGAGGTGACTGACTTCCTAAAGCTCTTGTATAAGGGGATGGGAGCACTTTTACAAAAACCAGCAGGGCTATCCAGTAGATACTTAATGAAAGCCATGTATGTAATTTTAAATTTTCTAGTAGCCACAGTAAAATATGTAAAAAGAAATAGATGAAATTAATTTTAGTAATATAGTTTAACTCACTATGCCTAGATTATTGTCATTTTAACATGTAATCACTATAAAATTATTAATGAGATTTTTTTCCATACTAAGTCACAAAATCTAGAGTGTATCTTTTTTTTTTTTAATTTTAAATTATACTTTATACCTCCATTCTTTTTTTCTTCTTTTTTTATCATCACAAGTTCGGGTTACTTCTACATAGAGTGTATCTTAATGCTTACACTGTGTCTCAGTTTGCTCTAGCCACATTTTAGGTGCTCAGTAGCTACCGACTACCTTATTGACTAGCGCAGTTATAGAATTTCTTTCGCTTTTATTGGATTGTGTAGTCATTTCTGAACCAGTCAGTGTCAATGGGAGATGGGATTACTTTGTAGCAATCAGGCCCACCCCTGGACCTGGAGATTTAGTCAGTTATAAGTAGGAGGGATGAATACCAGCAGTGGATGCTAGGAAGGCAGTCATTAATGACTAAGATAATGCATTTATCTAACTTATGTCAGGCACTCAGGACTTGACTGGGTGTGATTATAGAGCAAACTGCAATAACGTTCTCTGTAGAGAAGTTGTCCGGTTGGCCCTGAGTTATTTGGGGTATTTTCCTTTTCTGAAGCTTTGTTTGCCTAATGTAGCCAAGGTAAAATTGGTATCTGATCCTTGCCATGTTTGCTTTTCTTCCCAATTAGAGCAGATCATCTCCCATTGATTTCTTATTCACCTCTTCTCAGTATTGTGATTTTGTTATCCGTGTAAGCTTCTCAATCTTGTTTTCAGTTTTAGTTTAGTGTTCAATAGTGTCAGGCAGCAAACTTCTTACAGGGGAATGGACAACACAGAAACTTTTTGTTTATCCATTCCTTGACCTAAAATTCTTGTTCCAAGGCCGGGCGCGGTGGCTCAAGCCTGTAATCCTAGCTCTTTGGGAGGCCGAGGTGGGCGGAACGTTTGAGCTCAGGAGTTCGAGACCAGCCTGAGCAAGAGCGAGACCCCATCTCTACTATAAACACAAAGAAATTAATTGGCCAACTAATATATATATAGAAAAAATTAGCCGGGCATGGTGGCGCATGCCTGTAGTCCCAGCTACTTGGGAGGCTGAGGCAGCAGGATTGCTTGAGCCCAGGAGTTTGAGGTTGCTGTGAGCTAGGCTGACGCCACGGCACTCACTCTAGCCTGGGCAATGAAGTGAGACTCTGTCTC
>VSMD01108576.1:0-23473 GCA_008750895.1 Mirza zaza
TTGAGACAGAGTCTCACTTTGTTGCCCAGGTTAGAGTGAGTGCCATGGCGTCAGCCTAGTTCACAGCAACCTCAAACTCCTGGGCTCAAACAATCCTACTGCCTCAGCCTCCCGAGTAGCTGGGACTACAGGCATGCACCACCATGCCTGGCTAATTTTTTCTATATATATTAGTTGGCCAATTAATTTCTTTCTATTTATAGTAGAGACGGGGTCTCACTCTTGCTCAGGCTGGTTTTGAACTCCTGACCTCGAGCAATCCATCCGCCTCGGCCTCCCAGAGTGCTAGGATTTCAGGCTTGAGCCACCGAGCCTGGCCAGCTCAGGCTGGCTTTGAACTCTTGGACTCAAGTGACCCTCTTGCCTCAGCCTCCCAAGTAGACGACCTGCTTTCTCATTGTTTCTGTCATGGTCTCTCACTAAGTGACTTCCATGGTTTACAGTATCATCCATATCTGTTCAAGAGCTTGGGGCCAAAATGGTTGTTAAACTATATAGGCCGGGCGCGGTGGCTCACGCCTGTAATCCTAGCTCTCTGGGAGACCAAGGTGGGCGGATCGTTTGAGCTCAGGAGTTCGAGACCAGTCTGAGCAAGAGCAAGACCCCGTGTCTACTATAAATAGAAAGAAATTAATTGGCCAACTAATATATATAGAAAAAATTAGCCAGGCATGGTGGCACATGCCTGTAGTCCCAGCTACTTGGGAGGCTGAGGCAGCAGGATTGCTTGAGCCCAGGAGTTTGAGGTTGCTGTGAGCTAGGCTGACGCCATGGCACTCACTCTAGCCTGGGCAACAAAGTGAGACTCTGTCTCAAAAAAAAAAAAAAAACTATATAAACAAAAAACAAGGTGATTATTAATCCCATAGAAAATAGAAGGTTGTACATGAAAGGAAATATAATAGGCCTTTACATGGCTTAACTGTGGATAATATTTATATAGTTATAATAATGTAGATTCTGAATATTAATTTTTTTTTTAGTGACAAGGTCTCACTCTGTCACCCAGGCTAGAACTTGTGGCCTAAAGTAATCATCCTGCCTCAGCTTCCTGAGTAGCTGGGACCACAGGTGCATGCCACTATGCCCAGCCAATTTTTTTTTTTTTTTTTTTTTTTGAGACGGAGTCTCGCTTTGTTGCCCAGGCTAGAATGAGTGCCTTGGTGTCAGCCTAGTTCACAGCAACCTCAGACTCCTGGGCTCAAACAATCCTACTGCCTCAGCCTCCCAAGTAGCTGGGACTACAGGCATGCACCACCATGCCCGGCTAATTTTTTCTATATATATTAGTTGGCCAATTAATTTCTTTCTATTTATAGTAGAGACGGGGTCTCGCTCTTGTTCAGGCTGGTCTCGAACTCCTGACCTCGAGCAGTCCTCCCACCTGGGCCTCCCAGAGTGCTAGGATTACAGGTGTGAGCCACTGCGCCCGGCCCAATTTTTTTTTTTTTTTATTTTAATTTTTGGTACAGATGGGGTCTTGCTATGTTGCCCAGGCTGGTCTTGAACTCCTGGCCCTGAGTGATCTTCCTGCCTCAGCCTTTTGAGTGGCTGGGATTACAGGTGTGTGCTGGCTGTGAATATTGATTTAACTCAAAATAGTAATATTACATACGGGGTTCAGAGGATACAAAAAGAGGACGTGAGTGAGTGTGTATATGGAGGTGGGGAAAGTAAGAGAGCTAAATCCTAATGTTTTGTATAGGAAACCTAGTATTGTGTAGAGCTAAAATTAAAAAAAATCAAGAAATAGTGGCCAGGCAAGGTGGCTCACGCCTGTAATCCTAGCACTCTGGGAGGCCGAGGCGGGTGGATTGCTTGAGCTCAGGAGTTCAAAACCAGCCTGAGCAAGAGCAAGACCCCGTCTCTACTAAAAATAGAAAGAAATTATCTGAACAACTAAAAATATATAGAAAAATTAGCCGGGCATGTGGCCCATGCCTGTAGTCCCAGCCACTCGGGAGGCTGAAGCAGAAGGATCGCTTGAGCCCAGGAGTTTGAGGTTGCTGTGAGCTACGCTGACACCACAGCACTCTAGCCCAGGCAGCAGAGTAAAACTCTGTCTAAAAAAACAGAAAAGAAAAGAACAATTTAGTAGAAGGAAATTAAAAATATTTTATAGCTATTATTGGGAGGAGGGAGACGAAAGTGATCTGGAACCTGGTTTAGGAGCTCATGCCTTTAATCCTACCACTTTGGGAGGCCAAGGTGGGAGGATTGGTTGAGTCCAGGAGTTCAAGACTAGCCTGGGCAACATAGCCAGACCTCATCTCTGCAAAAACAAAAAAGCTAGGCATGGTGGTGAGCCTGTAGTCCCAGCTACTTGTGAGGCTGACGCAGAAGGATCACTTGAGCCTCGGAGTTCAAGGTTGCAGTGAGCTTTGATCACACCACGGCACTCTAGCCTTGGCAACAGAGTAAGACCCTGTCTCAAAAAAAAAAAAAAAAGGGCTGGATGAGTGATGTAGGAAGGAGTTAGATTTGTTTTTTTATTTTATTTTACGCTCTTCTCTACTATTTTTTTTGTATCAAATGCAAAAAGGGAAAAATACCACATATTTAAAAAAATGTTTCTCATGGTTAGAGCTGTCTGTTTAATGCTTGGTCATTATTTTATTATCGAACGAGTTCAATAGTCGTTCACTGGAGAACGAAGTCTCTGCTGAAACCTGGGAGAGGTTTGTCTGCAAAGAGACTAATGAGTGTTGGTGACTAAGTGTAGCCCATTTGTGTTTTGGTATCTGCAGGACTCTTTCGAGGCTAGAAGAAGTTGTTGAAAAGCAAGCAGACATCATAGTGTACCTGAAACGGCACAACGCACTGCTGAGTAAGCGGCTGCTGGCGCTCACTTCCTCGGACCGGGGCTGCCAGCCAGGCAAAGCGTGAGTGGCTCACGCGTGCCAGCGGCTGCAGAGAGATCCAGAGTCCTGTGACTGACTGACCACCTGACAAACTGCCACAGCAAGTTGTGGCTTTTGCTGAGTGACATTTTATAATTTTTTTTGGAGACCTGACTTTGGTTCTCCCCTGTGTGGCTATTTAATATATAGGCCTCGTGGGTCATTTGAAAGGTGCTGTGTAGAAGCCTTGGTAACTCGAGGAAAATGTTTGTTTTGTACCTTTTGAAGTTATTTGACTGCTTGGTTTATCACAGATATAGTTTAAGTATGTCCATGACACATGACATGTAAAACCCTGTAATAATTTGGCTATTTATAGAAGTCAGATAAGACAATCTTTTTTTTTTTTTTTTTTTTTTTTGAGACAGAGTCTCACTTTGTTGCCCAGGCTAGAGTGAGTGCTGTGGCGTCAGCCTAGCTCACAGCAACCTCAAACTCCTGTGCTCAAGCAATTCTGCTGCCTCAGCCTCCCGAGTAGCTGGGACTACAGGCATGCACCACCATGCCTGGCTAATTTTTTTTCTATATATATTAGTTGGCCAATTAATTTCTTTCTATTTATAGTAGAGCCAGGGTCTCGCTCTTGCTCGGGCTGGTTTCGAACTCCTGACCTTGAGCAATCCATCCACCTCGGTCTCCCAGAGAGCTAGGATTACAGGCGTGAGCCACCGCACCTGGCTGAAGACAATCTATTTTAAATAAGTTCTTCCCAGTTTTAAGCTAATGAGAGGAGTGATTATTTCCTGTGGTGGGTGTTCTTCCTGCATTGCCTTATCATGTGTCGCATGAGCTTATGTGGCATTGGATAACTGTGGCCCATGCAGCTTTTATGGAGAATTTCCTCACTATAGGACCAAGGTCTCACTGGTGATTTATTATGCAAACTCCTACAGTTTTCTATTCTCCAGAAATAAAATAGGAAGATTACTTGTACCAGTGTTTGACGGCCCTGTGTCAGACGAACCAGTGTTGCTTCTTATATTGGCAGCACCTTCTGTTAGCAAGACCTGAAAAATTTAGAGAAGAATTTAGACTGTCACTTTATTTTTGCCCTTCTTCAAGGTGACATACAATTCTGGCCGGGTGCAGTGGCTCATACCTGTAATCCTAGCTCTCTGGGAGGCCGAGGTGGGCAGTCAGGAGTTTGAAACCACCCTGAGCAAGAGCAAGTCCCCGTCTCTACTATAAATAGAAAGAAATTAATTGGCCAACTAATATTTATAGAAAAAATTAGCTGGGCATGGTGGCACACGCCTGCAGTCCCAGCTACTTGGGAGGCTGAGGCAGGAGGATCCCTTGAGCCTAGGAGTTTGAGGTTGCTGTGAGCTAGGCTGACACCACGGCACTCACTCTAGCACGAGCAACAAATCGAGACTCTGTCTCAAAAAAAAAATAAAAAAAAAGAAGTTGACATATAATTCAGTATTGGTTATACCTTCATTGGATCAGCAAGTTCACTTATAGAAATCTTCTGTGGTTTTAAATTAGTGTAAAAAGAAGAAAAGAATCCTTTTCTAGTCTTGTTATACTTAAAAATGGTGATGGGAATAAAACGTCGTCAGTTTTCTTACAGGTGTTAAACTTACCTAATTCTCAAGATAAAAATGAAGTATTTTTATGAGTAATGGCATTTTTTATCCATTTTTTCCCAGTATGCCCCTTTAAGTGAATCATATTTCTTATCAGCACTGCTGCATGCTGCCTTAGGAAGACTTTTGGATGAAGGCTTAATATGAGTGGAGGGGATATTTATGATTACGTAGGCTGTTAATATCTTTTGGTCATTAGCTGAATAGTCAATATTTGATTTGAAAAGCTATATGCAACTTCTACTGAAGGGTTTCAAGCAAGGAAGTGACGTCAGTTTTAGTTTTAGGTGGATCAGACTGTAATTCAATACAGAGGAAATATGGGTGGCAAAAGGATATGGCCTTGAACTAGGGCAGGTATAGTAACATTATAAAGATATTTGTGTATATGTATATAGAGAAGTATATGTATGTGTGTGTTCCAAATGACAGTAGCATCATGACTTATTATTAAATTAAAAGTTCATTATTTGTTAATGGCAATATTGAAAAATACAAATAAAACATAGGAATGTTTGGCTATAACTTATGTAGGCAAGGGATGAATTTATTTGGTCACATCTGCCGTGAGCTATGGAGGGCCTTTGTTTAGGTACAGCCATTGCTGGGTGTTCTGAAGGTTTTCTACCAAAGAAAGACTGAAGAGCTGAAGCACCCACAAACTTTACCTTCAGCTGTTTTACTTTTCAAAAGGAAAACAGCAGTGGTAGATGATTAATGCTTTTTTTTAATTCAATTTGTATCTACAGTCAGTTTCTGAGATGGATGGGATGAGCTTTGGTTTACAGAGAAAGGGCATAGAGAGTTAGGATGCTCAGGTTCTGATATAATGTCTGTATAACCACCGACACTTTTCTAAGTGCAATAACGAACATTTCAAACACATGAAAATGAATTTAAGTATCAGAACTAGCAAAACAGAAAAATGAACAAAACAAATGTTAAGTGTTCTCTTCACTGGCTGGTACTATGCCAGCACTGTGGGCACAAAAATTGAAGATGGCTGCAGCTCACATTCTAAGGAGGGAGAGGAACAGGGCTGCTAGGCTCTGCCCTAAATGCAATGACTACAGTGAGCCCAAGGCACTGCCCTCCCCATCAGAAGGTTCTCTGGGGCTGCGGTTTGGGTAGAAGGTTTTAGGAATTCCAGACAAAATAATGAGTCAAGAGGCAACGCAAGGCCAGGCGTGGTGGCTCATGCCTGTTATCCTAGCACTCTGGGAGGCCAAGGCTGGAGGATGGCTCAAGGTCAGGAGTTTGAGACCAGCCTGAGCAAGAGTGAGACCCAGACTCTACTAAAAATAGAAAGAAATTAATTGGCTAACTAAAAATACATAGAAAAAATTAGCCGGGCATGGTGGTGCATGCCTGTAGTCCCAGCTACTCGGGAGGCTGAGGCAGAAGGATCCCTTGAGCCCAGGAGTTTGAGGTTGCTGTGAGCTAGGCTGACGCCATGGCACTCACTCTAGCCTGGGCAGCAGAGTGAGACTCTGTCTCAACAACAACAACAAAAAAAGAAGTAAGGCAAACAACTACAAAATATCACAAGGACCACATGTAGCTTGAACCGAAAGCGTGAGGCGCAGGACGTGGGTGGAGGTGGACAGGGCCAGACAGAGGCCTCCATGTGCGCGGCAGAGCCTGTGCTTGGCTTGCTCGTGGACCCGTGGCAGGGCTCCCAGCAAGAGGCAATCGGTCGTGGGTTGGGAGGATCAGACTGTGTAGTTCAATACGGAGGAAGCGTGGCAGAGAGATATGGCTGTGAACTAGGGCAGGTATGGTAACACTTTATTATAAAAGTATATGTGTGTGTGTGTGTGTATAGATAGATGTATATGTGTGTGTTCCAAATGACAATAGCATCATGACTTATTATAAAATTAAAAGCTGATTATTTTTACATGGTAATATTGAAGAATATAAAGCAAAACTATTTGAAATTCCCCCACAATGGAATTGTGCTAGTTTATATTGCTTTGTTGTTCCATACGATCACCAATTTTGGGTGTTATCCTATTTAATCCTAGCCCTTCTGATGAGATGTCACTGTTTCAAAATGCATTTCTTTGGATACTAATGAAGTTGAGCATTTTTTCCATCTTTTGGCCTTTTGTAAATCTTTTGACATGGTATTTAAGTCCTGTCCTTGTTATTCTCCTGGGATATTCTTTTCCTTAACAAATATAATCTTCCTGTATATATTAAAGGTAGTCCTCAGTTTATATTTGTTAGAAATGTGCCCTAGTTTGTCTTGGGATCTTTTGGTATTTGCCATGTAACCCTGCAGGCTGGGTTCTTCCTCCCGCGGCACTTGTGGGAAAGTTCCCACAAGTGAACACCTAGAGCCCCATCAGGCCGCTGCCCACCCTGAGAGCCGCTGGTAGCTTGGGTGAACGTGAATATACCCAGGCTTCTGCTGTGCCTTTTCTTTCTTGTGGAAGTTCAAACCAAAGCCTTACTTGAGTCAAGAAAATTTCTCCTTTTTTATTTCCCCCAAATTTCCTCTCAGGTTTTCTCAGCCTCAGCACTACTGACATTTTGGGTTGCATCGTTCTGTTGTCGGGGTCTGTCCTGTGCCTTGCAGGATGTTTGGCAGCATCCAGGTTGTTACGATGCCCATAGCATCCCCCCATTGTGGCAACCAAAAATGCCCCCATCCATGTGCACTTCACTTAATTTTATTTAACACTTAATATTTAATTGAGGGCAGACTATGTGCCAGAGAGCATTTTAGGTGCTGGGAATACAGGGGTAAGACAGAAAAGGTTCCTATTCTCATGAAATCTGCTTTTTAATGGTGGGGGATGGAGGGATGATGGAAGTGAACACATACACAAATAAGCCAACTGCTGGGTTTGAGAAAAGCAATTATTCTTCCTCTCTAAATTGGACCTTATAAGATACTGTTACATTAATATGGCTTATAACTTCTGTAACCATTCAGAATATCAAATGGCAAATGGGATGAATTTATGTCCTCCTTTCCCCTTTTTACAGAAAGGGCTAAAAAGGCATGTCTTTTAACAAGTCTGTCCATTTCCAATATTTTACTAGTCTCACTGTCTGATCAGAGGTGCTTTTATAAATCCTGAATACAAAATTCTGACCCATTAGGCACTTTTTTTTTAACAGGGTCTCACTCTGTTGCCCAAGCTGGAGTGCAGTGGTGTCGTCATAGCTCACTGCAGCCTCAACCAATCCTGCCTCAGCCTCCTGAGTGGCTGGGACTACAGACGTTCACTACCACACCTGACAAATTTTTCTATTTTTTTGAAGAGATGGTACTTGCTCTTGTTCAGGCTGGGATAGGCTCTTGAATTCTTGAGGAAACAAACTTTGAATATATGACAATCACAAACTTAAAATCTCAAAACATTCCCTAGGTTTCCGAAGGAAAATTGTTTTTGTTTCATTTGTAAACTAAGGAAGCCTGTCTCTAAACTTTTTTCTCCCCTCCTGTCTATCCAGTCTAGCCTTTCACCTTATTACTCTGCAGAAAATGTTCCTGTCAAGGTTACCTGTAGCCTCCTTCCGTGTTAAGTAGGGCCCTGGAAAATCTGACCCCCCACTCCTCACCTCACCCCCAGCTCCTCTGCTGCAGTCCCATTGCGGCTTGTGGGTTGCCGAGCACATTCGCACCTCAGGACCTTTGCACAGGCTGTTCCCGCTGCCTGGAACGATCTGTATAAACAATTCTGTATAGAAACGTATTCAGGGCCGGTCACGGTGGCTCATGCCTGTAATCCTACCTCTCTGGGAGGCTGAGGCAGGCGGATTGCTCGAGGTCAGGAGTTCGAGACCAGCCTGAGCAAGAGCGAGACCCTCATCTCTACTATAAACAGAAAGAAATTAATTGGCCAACTAATATATAGAAAAAATTAGCCGGGCATGGTGGCACATGCCTGTAGTCCCAGCTACTCGGGAGGCTGAGGCAGGAGGATCGCTTGAGCCCAGGAGTTTGAGGTTGCTGTGAGCTAGGCTGACGCCACCGCACTCTAGCCTGGGCAACAAAGTGAGACTCTGTCTAAAAAAAAACCACCACGTATTCAGGAATATTTTAGTCTTTTAGAGGTCTGCTGCTATTATTAATCCAAACCCCTATTAATAAATCTTAAAGATGTTTCTGTGGTTATAGGGGAACTACAATATGTTCAAATAAAAATTTTAGGTGGGGCACAATGGGTCACACCTGTGATCCCCACAATTTGGGAGGCTGTGGTGGGAGAATGGCTTGATGCCATGAATTCAAGACCCGCCTGGACAAATTGGGGGAAATATAAGCTATTCAATAAGAGTTAAATTCTATATATCACCCTGAATAATCATCTCAATTTCAGATACAGCAAAGGTTTAGAAGTTTAAAAATGAAGCTCTTATCCTGAATAATACACAATTGCACAAAGATGTGTGAAATCATGGCAGTAATCATTATATTTTTATTCTTTTTAAATATAAATTTTATTACATTAATTAATAATTTTTACATTTTAATTTTCATATTTCATTTTGTTCAGGAGCGATCACATGGATTTAAATATAAATTTCATTACATTAATTTTTAATAACTATTTTTACATCTTTAAATTTTTTTAAAGTTATCCAGCTAATTTTTCTGTTTTTTAGTAGAGATGGGGTCCCACTCTTGCTCAAGCTGGTCTCGAACTCCTGAGCTCAAATGATCCACCCATCTCGGCCTCCCAGAGTGCTAGGATTACAGGCATGAGCCACCACGCCCAGCCTTAATTTTTTTTATATTTCATTTTGTTCAGGCAGTAATGATTATAATAGTGAAAAATGGGGAGTAGGGATAAATATCTCAAATGATAGATGGGTTTGATAATACATAGAATGGATAGTTTCAGGAGTTTAAGTGTCACATACAAAATTAAGTTTAAGCCTAATAGCATGGGAAAAATAATAATACAACTAAGCATTTACATCTGTAATTTAAATGAGTAAGATAAAAATAATCATTGATTAGAATAGATTAAGTAGTAGGAAACACCAAACATGTTCCCTGAAACACAAGAAATAAGAATGTTCACTCTTACTGCTGTGTTTTATTGTTCTGGAGGGTCCAACAAAACATTTGGGGGATAAGAAAAGGAATATGAGGGTGGGCATGTGGCTCACACCTGTGATCCTACTCTGGGAGGCCTAAGGTGAGAGGACTTCTTGAGTTCAGGAGTTTGAGACTAGCCTGAGCAAGAGTGAGACCCTATCTCTACTTAAAGGTACAAAAAATTAGGCAGGTGTGGTGGCAAGCACCTGTAGTACCAGGTACTCTGAAGGCTGAGCAAGAAGTCTGGCTTGAGCCCAGGAGATGAAGGTTGCTGTGATCCAGGCTGATGCCACTGCACTCTAGCCTGGGCAACAGAGGGGGACTGTCTCAAAAAAAAAAAAGACTTGTCAGAGATAGTTATATGTGGCTTCACAGTTAACGATGGTCTCAGTTGCTCTTCAATTTAAAGTGATTATTTGGATCATGTTATTCAAGGCTAGAGCACATAGCCCTCTTATTTTTGAATTCAATCTAGAATAGTTTTAGCATTTAGAGTGGTGTAAAAAGTTCTAAGCTACTGTATACATTTTATGATATGGATCAATGATTTTTTTAAGCACCATGAAATATTCTAATATTTTTAGTTTTATAATTTATTTATTTATTTGAGACAGAGTCTCGCTTTGTTGCACGGGCTAGAGTGAGTGCCGTGGCATCAGCCTAGCTTACAGCAACCTCAAACTCCTGGGCTCAAGCAATCCTGCTGCCTCAGCCTCCCGAGTAGCTGGGACTACAGGCAAACCACCACGCTGAGCTGATTTAATTTTTTTGTAGAGACAAGGTCTCGCTGTGTTGCTCAGGCTGTTTCCACTTTTGAAGTTCAAACTAGAGCTAAGAGAATATCTTTGTGCATATTTTTATTCTTTTTATTTTATTATTTTTTGAGACAGTCCCGCTTTGTTGCCCAGGCTAGAGTGAGTGCCATGGTGTCAGCCTAGCTCACAGCAACCTCAAACTCCTGGGCTCAAGGGATCCTCCTGCCTCAGCCTCCTGAGTAGCTGGGACTACAGGCATGGGCCACCATGCCCGGCTCATTTTTTTTTCCTATATATATTAGTTGACCAATTAATTTCTTTCTATTTATAGTAGAGACGGGGGTCTTGCTCTTGCTCAGGCTGGTTTCAAACTCCTGACCTTGAGCAATCCGCCCGCCTCGCCCTCCCAGAGTGCTAGGATTACAGGCGTGAGCCACCGCGCTGGGCCAAGTTTTGTAATTTAGATTGTGAAAGGAATGGATGCTAAGTATTACATCTGTTTATTGGGAAGGGAATTCTGTATGAACAAACAGGAATCTTTTATATTGGAGCACAGGTTTTTAAAAAAACCATAACTTAAAAAACCATTTACCGTTGAAGAGTAAAATGTCAGTGTTTACCAGGGGCATTTCTAATAGAATAATTTAGGCTGGGTGTGGTGGCTCACGCCTGTAATCCTAGCACTCTGGGAGGCCGAAGTGGACAGATTGTTTAAGATCAGGAGTTCCAGACCAACCTGAGCAAGAGCAAGACCCTGTCTCTACAAAAAACAGAAAAATTAGTTGGGCATGGTGGTTCATGCCTGTAGTCCTAGCTATTCCGGAGGTTGATGAAGGATCACTTTAGCCCAGGAGTCTGAGGTTGCAGTGAGCTGTGATGACACCACTGCACTCTAGCTGGAGTGACAGAGCCAGACTCAGTCTCAAAAACAAAACGAAACAAAATTTCTGCTTGCAAGTGTTGAAACCGTGAAAGAAAATATTGGAGGGATTAGATTTACAGATGTAGTACTACACTAGCCTAGGCACCTTCCATTATAAACAACTAGTAAAATGGTTCAGCCTCAGGGGGGTTTTCATTCACTATCTGCTCCTGTACAAACCCTGAGAGGTTTTGAATCGGGTCCTACCCGGAAATAAGGCCGAAGAGGTCTGCTGAAGGTGTCACTGAAAGTACAGATGTGAGATTTCTCAGCCATGTCATAGAATGAGATCTCACCCTGCTCGTAGTCCAGGAAAATGCCAATGACTCTGTCCTTCACGTCCAGCAGTGCAGGGGCTGGGGCAGCTCCGGGAGCGTCGTAACCGCTGTCCTGCAGCTGGACCGCCCAGCACCCCTGCCCGGGCAACGCTGGTCTCCTGGCCTTTGTGGGAAGAGAGTCCTTGCAAACGCCAATAGCCCATTCCGACTTGTCTCCCACTTCCACTTCCCAGAAATGCCTGCCAGAGTGAAAACATGGAAAACCCAGGACGACTGGTCTGGCTGTAAATCTTCTTGGCGAAGCACGAACCTTTCGTTTTCTCTTTGTAAATCTCACACATTTTTTATCCTCAGAGACAATGAGGTTAGGGTGTGCCGTTTCAGGGTCTAGCATCACATCTGCTTTAAATCTGTCTATAATTCTCTGAAGGGCCGAATACTGGGGAGGAAAATTGCAGCCTTCTCTCCTTAAACGAATGGAGAAGATGGACGGGCTAGCCTCATTTTCAGACCTGTAGAAACCTTTAATCTGTGATAGCATTTGCACTTCAGACAGCTCACTGAGCTCTACGACCCTACTTAACTGACTTTTGAGTGTGGAGACGTAGTTGGAAAACGCGGCTACGTTCTCCCTGAGTTTCTGCTCGACGTCCTTCTCCTCTTCGTCTAACCTGGAAAGCATCGCCTGTTGCTCGCGGTCTAAGAACTGGTTCAGGCGCTCAAATTCGGAGGATAATGCTTGCCTCTGGTTTTCCACCTTCTCACGCAGCTCCAAGGGCTTTTTGTTTTGAATGCTCATCAATCTCTGAAGGCCTTCCTCCCCCTTCCTCAGGGAGGCCAGGTAGCCGCCGAGCCTCCTCCGGTGGTGGGCGGCGGCCTCCGCGACGGGCCTGGCCAGGTGGCCCCGGTGGTCGGGGCCCTGCGCGCACAGGGTGCACAGCAGCTCCAGGTCCTCCTCGCAGAAGAGGCAGGGGGCCTGGCCGTGCTTCTCGCACAGCGACGCCTCCTGCCTCTTCCTGCCGCTCCTGGAGACTTGCAGCCGCCGCGCGATGTCCGCGATGCGGCCCAGCTGCGTGTTGCTCCGGAAGTGCCCCATCTCGCACCGGAAGCGGCAGACGGGACACGGGAAGTTGTCCTCCAGGTCCGCCCAGGACTGCTGCACGCAGGCGCGGCAGAAGTTGTGCCCGCAGCCGATGGTGACCGGGTCCCTCAGGTAGTCCAGGCAGATGGGGCACTTGGCCTCCGCCTGGAGCCCCGCCACGGCCGCCGCCGCCATCGGGCTGCGCGGAGAGGAAGGAGGCCGGGCGGGCGGCTTTCCTCAGGCGCCGGCGCTCGGTCCGTGAGGCGGAACGCCCTCGGGTCTCCCCGACCCTCTTGGGGACAGTGGCGATCTCACTGCGGTCCCACGGTGTATCCCCGCGGTGGCGGCTCTTGAAGCCCCGAGTCCGCAGGCCCTCTGATTGCAGCTGCCGCAGGGAGTCGCAGGCCGGCCTCCTCAGCTCGGGCTCGGTCAGGAGAACGGCCTTGCCTCAGGTCATCGGTGGCTGTGGGTGGGAAGATGCTTCTTGCCTTTAAAAATCCAAACCAAAGAAAATGAAACAAAATCCTGGCTTTATTTCAGGAGGTCCTACGCTGTACCGTATCTTGGTTAAGGATAGGTTATCCCCCGCTTCCCAGCCTTCGGTTCCCGTTATTCCGGGCCTTTCTTTGCTCTTGTGCTCCGGCCCTGGTACCTGCCTGGCACCGGGATCCCCAGGTCCCATCCCCCTGCCTCTCCCCCAGCCGGGGCCTGGAGGTGGCAGAGGCTCAAACCAGAATACAGCCCGGTCACCATCTCCGTAACTTAGAGAAATTTATTTCACATCCCAAATTCTTGGAATCAGGTAAATAAGGATAGTCTTTCTCCCTTTTGTTACAGTCTGAAGTATGAGAAAAGACAACCTTAGAAACCGAATTGGGCCAAATTGTGAGTCTTTATTTACTGGCCCAGACTACTTCTGTTCTGCAGAGTGGCAAGCACAGGAAAGTAGTGATGCGAAGGGAAAAACGCCCCCTTTTTAAAGGCAAAAACCACACTCTAAAAATCTAATTAGCAAGCACTTTTACAAAAGTGAGAGAAAGCATTAATCTTATATTTCTATCTTGTTTTAGCACAATGGGGGGGGAGGGGTAGAGCCTTGAGATGGGTTTTGTAGGAGTCACCAGCTGCAGCTAAGATTCAGCCAAGAGGAATCCTCTAAAGTATCTTAATATGAACAACGTTACTCTTAGTTGAAATACATCTTGCATCCTGTGATCTAAGCCTGAGCGCATTTCACTGGGTACACGAAGCATGTCAGGCGCCTCAGGGGTCCAGGGCATTGCGACCTTGGACTAGCGGCTATATCTTGTGGGCAGTAGTGCCATGCACCACTGCCTGTTGTCCTTAGTTTCTAAATTTATTTACCCTAGCAGAGGTGAGATGGCAGGTGCGGAGTCAGATAAGGGTCAACTGAAAACTTCCCACTCTTGTAAGCAAGCAAGCATAATACAGAAGCAAATGGCTGGTTATTGGCTACCTATGTTACCTAGGCCCTAACACCTTTAAACTTTGGCCTTGTGAGAATATAGAGGAACTTAAGGAAAGCCCTCACCAGACAGGGTCTCGCTCTGGCTCAGGATGGTCTCAAACTCCTGACCTCAAATAATCCTCCCACCTTGGCCTCCCAGAGTGCTTGGATTACAGGTGTGAGCCACCTCGGCTGGCCTATTTCTGATGGCTCAAAGTTCATTTTCCAAATTAGGTTTGCTTTTTTCAGCCTTGCTTCTCTACATAGCTGAATATGCCACAGAAGACCTATCTGTGAAAAGAAACTCAGGAGATAACATTTAGAACATACGAATTGAATATAAATAAAACTTGGGACAGGGCACAGTAGCTCATGGCTGTAATCTCAGCACTTTGGAAGGACAAGGTGGGAGGACTGCTTGAGGCCAGGAGTTCGAGAGCAGCCTGGGCAACATGGCCAAACTCTTGTCTTTAAAAAATATTTAAAAATTAGCTGGACCAGGTGTGGCAGCTCACGCCTGTAATCCTAGCACTCTGGGAGGCCAAGGCAGGAGGATCGCTTGAGGTCAGGAGTTCGAGACCGGCCTAAGCAAGAGCGAGACCTCGTCTCTACTAAAAATAGAAAGAAATTAATTAGCCAATTAAAAATATATACAACAAAGCAAGACTCAGTCTCAAAAAAATATATATATATATAAAAAAGAATTTGAAGAGGTTCATCTCAGACTACATGGGGTCTTGTGGCTTCCACCATGGCTGCTCTGGCTGGGGTCATGTTCTCCAGCGTCACTTTGGCACAAATCTGAGCCTCACTGAGTGACCAGAAGGAAAGTAAGGGCTTAGCTGCCATGCAGGAGGGACCTTCGATGAGCATCAGGAAAGTTGTGGAACAATGAATGATTCAGTTCATCTGTGTCTCCACATGCTGGTGACCAATGGCTATGCCACCATTAGCCCTCTGGTGCTAATCAGTACTAAAAAATGAACAATCAAGGTCTTAACGTTCACATGTGGGAAGGACAGACGAGACCACCAGTACCATATTGAATTAAAGTGATGAGAGCTAAAACCCTTGATATTTTTCTTTTAATCTAAGAAGGATTTGTGTTAATATTTTACAATCCTCAAAGTATCAACAGAAAAAAACCAAATTTGAGGATCATGACCTGGAGCCACTCCCAAGAGGCCTCGAGCAAGTGAACTCCACGTGAAACACTCATCTCTACAAAGTCATGGAAACAAAACAGCCTACTCCTGAAGGATTATTCGATCAAGTAGGAAATTAAGGAAATCAGAACATTCTTTTAACTAAATTAAAAAGGGGGAAAGGCCGGGCGTGGTGGCTGACACCTGTAATCCTAGCACTCTGGGAAGCTGAAGTGGGTGGATCGCTGGAGGTCAGGAGTTCAAAACCAGCCTGAGCAAGAGTGAGACCCCATCTCTACTATAAATAGAAAGAGGCCTGGGGCGGTGGCTCACGCCTGTAATCCTAGCTCTCTGGGAGGCCGAGGCGGGCATGGATGGTTTTGAGTTCAGGAGTTTGAAACCAACCTGAGCAAGAATGAAACCCGTCTCTACTATAAATAGAAAGAAATTAATTGGCCAAATAATATATATAGAAAAAATTAGCTGGGCATGGTGGCGCATGCCTGTTGTCCCAGCTACTCGGGAGGCTGAGGCAGCAGGATTGCTTGAGCCCAGGAGTTGGAGGTTGCTGTTAGCTAGGCTGACGACACGGCATGCACTCTAGTACGGGCAACGAAGCAAGAATCCGTCTCAAAAAAAAAAAAAAAAAAAAATCCCATACCCAGCAGAAGAAAAGAAATAACGAAGATCAGAGCAGAACTAAATGAAATCAGTAATTAAAAAACTATTCAGAACTATATGGAAGATTAATAAAATACAAAGTTTCTTCTTTGAAAGGATAAACAGAATTGATACTCCTCTTATTAGATTAACCAGAAGCAGAAAGGAAAGGAATCTAATAAGATCAGGAATGAAAAAGGAGAAATTACAACTAATACCACAGAAATACAAATATCTTCTATGAACACTATAAAAGTCTTTATGCACATAAACTTGAAAACATGGAAGAAATGGACAAATTCTTAGAAACAGACAGCCTACTTAGGCACAATCAGGAAGAAATAGAATTTTCGAACAGACCAATATCAAGTATGAAAATTGAAGGAGCAATCATAAACCTTCCTTCAAGTCCTGGACCAGCTGGTTTCACACCTGAATGTGACCATGCGTACAAAGAAGAACAGGTCCCATCCTGCAGAAATTATTCCACAGCAGTGAGAAGGAAGCAATCCTCCCCAAATGCTTTACAAAGCCAGCACCACCCTATTACCAAAACCAGGAAAGACTCAAAAAAATAAAACCACAGACCGGTATCTGTTATGAATATAGATGCAAAAATGTTCATAACATCCTAGCAAACTGAAATAATCACAACCAGGTGGGCTTCATCCCAGAGATGCAGGGATGGTTCAACATTTGCAAATCAATGTAATTGACCACATAAGTAGAAGTGTGTCTGCAGGAGCGTGAGTGGACCCGGAAGTCCCTCAGAAACCACGTCACACTGAGGGAACCAGAGCCTCTTACAACAGATGGAGAAGAGGTTTCAAAGTCCTAACTTCAAGTCCCAGCTCTGCCACCTCCTGGCTGGGTCTCCCTGAGGACATCAGTCCGCATCCCTGAGCCAGGTTCTTTAACAATTAAGGCAAAGACTGGAAACAACCACAAAAACCATCTCAGGGCTGCCATGGGGCCACCTGAGGCAGAGGATGTGAAGTACTGGACTCACAGACAATGCCAATTGGCTTGGGGACCCAGAGAGTGAAGCTGGGTCTCCCCAGCTAGTCCTGGTGTCAACTCCCAGCCCAGATCATGCAGCTATGGAGTGGACTTCCCAAAAGGTAGTGAGCTCCCTAGCACCAGAGGTATTCAAGCCATATTTAGATCTGTGCCTTCCAAACCAGGAGCCACTGGCCACATGACGGCTTGAAATGTTGCTAATCTGAATTGTGATGTGCTGTAAGTACAAAACAAACACCAGATTTCAAAGAGTTACTACACAAAAGAAATGTAAAATATCTCAGTATTTTATATTGATTACATATTGAAATGATACTATTTGGCATAAATTAAATAAAATATCTTATTAAAAATACATATATAGAGAGAAAAAATTAGCCGTGCATGGCTGTGATAAGGGAAGCCCCACTTGGCATCTGCCACTGGAGACGCCCACCACTCATGGAAGACCTGCATCAGCATAACACTAAACCTATTACCTGGCACATCAACATAATACAAACTTATTACCTGACACTTAAACTAACCTACACCTGATATCCCACCCCTGGGACCACCTCAACTGAATAACAATGGGATAAATCAGGTAGGCAGGGCTCAGAATTAGGTGGTGAGGCCCCTCTGAACCCGCGGGTGAATAAACTTTGATTCTCCGAGTCTCCATGGGCTGCTTGGTTTGTCCTCGGGACCACCCGCTCTAACACTTGCTTTAACATTTTGGTTCCTTGACTGGGAAAACCAACCGCGCTGGTCCTTTGAAGCCACCAGTTCGGGGACGGGCGCAGCGACTGGTGGGGCCTTGGCAACAGAAGCAGACTGGTGCTAACCACCATTTTGTGGAATATCTTCGCTCCTTGGGAGCTCCCGCCAGGCCAACGGTACAGAACTTGCCCAGACATGCCAGAGGGAAGGACAAATCAAATCAGGTCTGGAGGCATCAGACCAGGTAAGGTCCATCAGAGGATGGAAGAGGAGCTTGATCACCTCCTGAATGCAGGGAATTCCCAGGGTGGGAATGTGTAACCTCTGCCTGTCTGAGTGAGTGAGTGAAGAGTGACTGTGGTTCTAAGGCTACAGCTACGGAACCTGAGCGGGTCCTCACCTGCGATTCTGTGGTGACGTCATACGGCATAATGGTGATTCACTCCCCTAAAGGGAGTGACAAGGCTGGGGGTTTATATGGGCACACCTTTGCCAAGATGTGCCTAAGTTCCCGTGATGGACGCAGCCAGGTGAACACCTGAGAGAAATCCCCCCTCCCTTTTGTTAAGCTGCGACACCGTTCAAGGGTCTAGGATGGGTAGTGTAGAATCTAAGCCTACAGTCCTTAAATGCATGTTAAAGAACTTTAAGAAGGGTTTCACGGTAGATTATGGCGTCACACTGTGTCCCAGTCGACTGAGGGCCCTCTGTGAACAGACGTGGCCCACATTTGGGGTTGACTGTCCCACAACAGGAACCTTAGACCTCCCCACAGTGCGAGCACTTTGGAGAATCATGACTGGGACTCCCGGCCACCCTGACCAATTCCCTTACATAGATTCCTGGCTAGAGATTGTTCAGACCATGCTTCCTTGGTCCCGGTTCTGTGCTAATAAGGGACAGAGCAGGATTTTTGTGGCCCAAAGGACCAGAGACTCCAAACTGTCCAAATCCATTTATCAGGAGGCTCCTGAAGAGGATCCACCACCACCGCCCTACAACCCTACCCATGACACCTCCTGAAGTACCCCTGAATCCACCAGACACCCCGCCACCGTCAGTCTCTCCACCGCCAGCTCCAGACCAACCAGGTGCGGACATTCCCATAACCCCCTGGCTACGGTCAGCTCAGGCCCAATTTCAGCCCTCCAGATGCCCCTGCATGAGATGTGAGGTCTGTTGCAGGTTATAGATGATGTGTCCATTCAGCCAGGTCAACCAGTCCTGTACTACCAACACTTCTCCACCACTGACCTTCTGAAGGGAAAGCACCACAACCTGCCATACTCTGAAAAACTTCAGGACCTCATTGACCTCCTAGAATCCATCTTTCAGACTCATCATCCCACTTGGGAAGACTGTCGCCAGCTCCTTTTGACCCTTTTTAACATAGAAGAACGATGCCAGATTGCAGCTGGGACCTGGACGTGGCTCCAGCAGGGACCTTGGACGTGGAGCAGTGGGCACAGAGAGCAGCACCCGAGACCAACCCAGATTGGCATTTCAACTCCCCAAGTGGAGGACGAGAGGCACTCAGAAGGTATCGAGAAGCTCTCCTCCACGGGGTCTGTGAGGGAGCCAGAAAACTAACCACCACGAACAAAGTTGCTCTGATCACCCAGAAGCCAGAGGAATCACCAAGTGAATTCTACAAGGGCCTTTGTGAGGCCTACAGAGGCTACTACACACCCTTAGACCCAGAGGCAGCCAAAAATCAGCGGATATTGAATGCTGCATCTGTTGGGCAGTCCTGTACTGACATCTGACAGAAATTCAAGAAACTTGATGGGCTTGCAGGAATGAACTTCACGCAGCTGATGGAAGTGGCCCAGAAGGTCTATGTTAATCAAGACCAGACTACCCAGAGGGAGAATGACAAGAAAATGAAGCAGAAAGCTGCTCACCTGGCCACTGCCCTAGGAAGACCTGACCCAGCCAGGAGAACTGGCCCCTAATGGAGGACCCAGGAGATGAGGGACCCTGAAGCCTGACCAGTGGGCCTATTGTAAGGAATTTGGTCACTGGAAGCATGAATGCCCCAACAAAAGAAACCACCCACCACCAAATGGGAACCTGCCCAGAGGCTTCCAACAGGAGCTGCAGACTCAGGACCTCATTGGTCTCGGTCGGGTCGACTTGGAATAGGACTGACCGGGTTCCCTGACTCTTGGCCTCTGGGAGCCTATGGTCATAATTGAAGTTGGGGACTGACCAATAACGTTCATGGTGGACACTGGGGCAGAACACTGGGTGGTAACAACCCC
Organism: Mirza zaza; assembly: GCA_008750895.1. Lineage (NCBI taxonomy): Eukaryota > Metazoa > Chordata > Mammalia > Primates > Cheirogaleidae > Mirza > Mirza zaza. The sequence continues at coordinate 19,847 of VSMD01108576.1, forward strand.
AGTAGCTCCACCTACAAAGTGGGAAACCACCATTGATTGTGGGGGCCACCAGATAAGACATGAATTCCTGTATATACCAGACTGTCTCATTCCCCTCCTAGGTCCGAGATCTCCTGAGCAAACGGGAAGCCCAGATTGCCTTCCACCCGGACGGGACTGTAAGCCTCATGGTTAGCGCCCCAGAAACTCTCATAATGGTGGTCAGCCTGCCCTGGGAATCAGAATGGAAGCTATATGATGGGGAAAAGAGGAACAGAACCTGCCTGACTTCCAGCAGGATTTTAGGTTGGTATGGGTGGAGGACAACCTCCCCCCCCCCATCTTGCACCCCTGGTGATAGAGAACCCCATCCCCAGGGAGGCTCTAGAGAGAATTCAGGAACACATCAACAGGCTCGAGCGGGAGGGGATTTTGGTGGAGTGCCAATCCCTGTGGAACACTCCCTCCTGCCAGTCTAAAAGCCCAAAGGAGGGGGATACCGGCCCATCCAAGACCTGTGACTGATTAATGAGACCAGTGACTCTCTACCCAGTGGTACAGAATCTGTACACCCTTCTGGCCTCATTCCTCCCGATGCTGCCTGGTTCTCCTGCCTGGACTTGAAGGATGCTTTCTTCTGCATGTGGCTCACTCCGAAGAGCCAGCCCCTGTTTGCCTTCAAGTGGGAGGATCCTCAGACTAGAAGGAAAACCCAGCTGACCTGGACACTACTACCACAGGGATTTAAAAATTCACCAGCTCTATTCCGGGAGGCTCCAGCCACTGATCTCATCTCCTTTCCACAAAAAGAAACGCACTGCACACTTCTACAGTATGTTGATGACCTCATTCTAGCAAGCCCAACCAGAGAAGACTGCCACTGGGGATCCCAGTGCCTGCTCCAATTGCTCACTGACAAAGGATACAAAGTCTCCTCCAAAAAGGGACAGATCTACAGACGACAGGTGAAGTACCTGGGTTTCCACATCACTCAGGGGTGCCGGACTCTGGGACGTGAGCGTAAGTACACCGACTGTACAACTCCCAGGCCAACCAGTCGGAGACAACTCAGAGAATTCCTCGGAGCGGCCGGATTCTGCCACATCTGGATCTCAGGTTTCTCCCTAAAGGCCAAGCCTCTGTACAAGGCCCTATGTGGGCCTGAAAACAAAGACTTGGAATGGGCCGAGAGTCAGGATAGGGCTTTCCAGGAAATAAAAGGCTTACTAAAGCCCAGGCCTGGTGGCTCACGCCTGTCATCCTAGTACTCTAGGAAGCCGAGGTGGGCAGATTGCTTGAGGTCAGGAGTTCAAAACCAGCCTGAGCAAGAGCGAGACCCCGTCTCTACTATAAATAGAAAGAAATTAATTGGCCAACTAATAAATATAGAAAAAATTAGCCGGGCATGGTGGCGCATGCCTGTAGTCCCAGCTACTCGGGAGGCTGAGGCAGCAGGATTGCTTGAGCCCAGGAGATTGAGGTTGCTGTGAGCCAGGCTGAGGCCATGGCACTCACTCTAGCCTGTGCAACAAAGTGACACTCTGTCTCAAAAAAAAAAAAAAAAAAAAGAAGACTTACTAAAAAGAGCCCCTGCCCTAGAGCTACCAGACCTCACCAAAGACTTTAACCTGTTTGTGCATGAGAAGAAACAAGTGGCTCTGGGGGTTTCGACTCAAACTGTGGGCCTGTGGCAGAGACCAGTGGCTTACTTGTCAAAACAACTGGACCCAGTAGCGGCAGGATGGCCACCTTGCCTCTGTGCACTGGCGGCCATGTCCTGCTAGTCAGGGAAGCAGTCAAACTCACACAGGGACAGAACCTCTGTGTGTGTGAGTCCCTCATTCAGTAATGTCTCTAAATGAACACCTCAGGGCACCGGTGGCTCCCAAGCAACCTGTTAGCACAACACCAAGGACTGCTATGCGAAAATCCGCAGGTCACCCTGCAGATTGTGCGGACCTTGAATCCCGCCACCCTCCTACCCACTGAGCCAGGGCCCCCGGACCATGATTGCACCGAGGTGGTAGAGGAGGTCTATGCCAGCCGGCCAGATCTGAAAGACAGTCCTCTACCGGCACCGCACTTAGAACTCTACATGGATGGCAACAGTTTCATCCAGAATGGGAAATGATTGGTGGGCCTCACCACGGTCGACGAGGTCATCACATCAGCTCCTTGGCCCCAAGGGGGGTTGGCACAAAGGGTGAAGCTATGAGCCCTCAGGCATGCCCATGGTAAGAAGGCAAGCATATGCACAGACTCTAAGTGTGCCTTTGCCACAATACACACCCACGGGGCAATACACAGGGAGAGGGGACTGCCGACTGCAGGTGGAAAGATGAAACATAGGGATGAAATCCTCCAACTGCTGGAGGCAGTTTGGGAGCCAAAAGAAACTGCGGTCATCCACTGTCGGGGGCACCAAAAGGGCACAGATCCAATTGCCACTGGCAAGACCAAGCAGCCAAAAATGCAGCCACCTGAGAACATTCAGAGGACAACACTGCAACCCAATGCCAACTTGTTGGCACCTCAGTGGCCTAAAGAACCAAAGTATGGACTAAAGATATAATAGAGCCCGCCCAGAAGATGGCGGATGAGAAACACCGCCAGACAGAGTGTCCCTGCAGAAAAGACAGATTCTAGCAGAAATTAGAAGAAAGCAGCAAGAAGTCGAGCCTACATCGGATGAGGGTCGAAAGGAGGAGTACCTGAGACCACGGGAGACTCCACGGGAGGAGGTCTTGGAGGAGAACTGGAGGCTGGGACCCCCGGAGCAGCCTGGAGACCAGCAGGAAGGGTAGGTGGATCTGCCATTTCCCCTCCCCTGCATCCCGGAATGCTGGTGGCCTCCCCAGCGAGCAGAGAGACCTGCAGACACCAGCCCAGCGACAGCTGCTGGCAGTGAGCGGTAAGCCTGTAGCGGACGTGGCACCAGGCTCCCAACTCCCCCGGGGCACCTCCGTGTGCACAGACCTGAGCCGCGCGGCAGACGCCATATTGCCTCCTCCTCCCCTCACCCGACTCTACCCGCGGCTGCCCAGAGAGACAATATAGCCACCAGCCAGAGGCACCTACAGGGAACGGGACCTTCCCTTTTGGGGCCCTACAGCTGACTAAGCGGAACTCAGACTGTGAGCTCTCTGTCTGCCAGCCCTCCCAGGTGCTGCTGGCCTGGTGATCCCAGGAGAACGAGGCAGAGCCTGAGGTTGAGAGACATAGACCCAGCTTGGGCTCCCTGTGGGTGAATTGGGACAGGCACTCATCTCCCTGGTGGGGACATAGTTTGAACTGTGGGACCCAGAGGTCAGACCTGCCGCCAACATCCCGTGCACTGAGGCCTCGCATTGCCCGGGGCACAGAAGGGATATACGTGAACAGCCTGCTGAGGTGAACAAGAGCTGATAACAGGACACAAAAACAACAGCGTAGCCTGTTCCTCCAAGCAAGCGCCACCTACTGACAGGGAGAGCATCCTGCACACCCTTTTCACGACACCTACTGACTCATTATACAGGGAGTGGTCGAATCTCACCCACAGACACCACCTACCGGCTCAGAAACTAAACAAGGCGTGTGAATACCCAAACAAAAACCTAAAGAAAAGAAACAACAACCGATCGACATGGGAAGAAATCAGCGAAGGAA
>VSMD01108577.1:0-25212 GCA_008750895.1 Mirza zaza
TCAGAAAGCAAGTCTTGTTGGATGTTCTGCTTTACAGAAAGCACCATAAGGGTGACGGATGTAGAACAGTTATCAGCCAATTTCCAGTTGTCACAAATGATTCGGAATTTTGACATCTAAGCTCAAAATTCAGTTTAATCATTAGCTTTAACCTTTTCTTCATCATTCCTTCCCCTTAGCTTCAACCCAAACCCTAGAATTAAAAACAAGGCTTCTGGCAAAGAAAGTTGGTTTCTTTCCTTCCCTCTGGCCTTTCAAGACTCAGAAGCCTCAAAAGCTGTGAAAAATCACACCTTACCCTGAATCCTGCCCGCAGAAACTTTCAAGTGACATGAAACAAGGAAGAACTAACTGGTGGCTCATGCCTGTAATCCCAGCACGTTGGGAGGATGAGGTGGGAGGAACGCTTGAGGTCAGGAATTCAAGGTCAGCCTGGGCAACATAGTGAGACCCCATCTCTTACAAAGAATAAAAAAGATAGCTGGACATGGTGGTGGCTCGCGTCTGTAGTCCTAGTTACCTCGTTATTTGGGAGGCTGACGTGGGAGGATTGCTTGAACTCCTCAGGAGTTTGAGGTTGCAGTGACCTGTGATTGCACCACCGCACTCCAGCCTGGGTGAAAGAACGAGTCCTTATTTCTGGGAGAGGGGAAAAAAGAACTAACTAGATAGTTGACTTTTGAGTAGACTCAGGCTGTCAGTGTTTCTCTTCTTTCGTACCTTTTCTTATGCTAGATAGAAAAGCTTTTGGACCAGATACTGGTGTGAAGATAAGAAGAGTAGGAATACTCTGGGGTTGGGATTATGGGAAACAGCATAGTGACTCCAAAGTACCTGAAGCTGTATTCCAGTGCAAACAGGCTAGGTTGATGATGTCTTCAGTCATCACAAAAACCACTTTATGCCTTGGTGGAACTGTGGCGGTATGGATTGTTTTTGAAGAAATGCTTGTTATAATTTATGGGGTGTGTTTTTTGTGTGTGTGGAATGGTGATAATATTGATACAAAATTTATAGCTAAAATGTCAAAACCTATTGCTAATTAAAATTATTCAGGAATGAAGATAGAGTGTAGAGCATTTTGAAAATACTTAAACTCTAGTGGGAAAATACTTTGATGTAAAAAAATGATATTTTTTTTTTTTTAGCATTTCAAATATATCATCAAATAGCACTAAATAACTAGATTGTATCTCCTGTTTTTTTTTTTTTTCTTTTGAGATAGAGTCTCACTCTGTTGCCCTGGGCTGTAGTGTCCTGTTGTCAGCCTAGCTCACCCTCCTGGGCTGAAGCTATCCTCCTACCTCAGCCTCCTAAGTAGTTGGGACTACAGGCATGCGCTTCCATGCCTGGCTAATTTTTTCTATATATTTTTAGTTGGCCAATTAATTTCTTTCTATTGTTTTCAGTAGAGACGGGGTCTCGCTCTTGCTCAGCTGGTCTTGAACTCCTGAGCTCAAACTATCCGCCTGTCTCGGCCTCCCTATAATCCTTCTAGGATTATAGGCGTGAGCCACTGTGCCCGGCCTATCTCCTGGTTTTAAAAGATAATAAATAGTAGAACTTGTCTAAAGTAAATTTTCTGGACTAATGTATAATTTATAAAGTACCTAGTCTTTGTATTATTTAAGAAAAACTAAAAAGTGTAATATTATATTGCAGTCAGAAAAAGCACAGGATTTTCCATCTTTGTTTAATTTTTTCCGGTTTTATTAGAATATAATTGGCATATAAGAAACTTCACATTTAAAAAATAACCCAGGAAAACACCACAATGAAGACATTGATCACATCTGTTAACCCTAACAGTTTTCTCCTGTCCCTGGGTAATTCCTCCTTCCTGCCCTTTTTTGTCTCCAGGCTGCCACTAATCTCTCTGTCACTGTAAACTAGTTTACATTTTCTTGAGTTTTACATAAGTATACTCATACAGAACACATTCTTTTTTTGGTCTGGCTCCTTTCAATCAGCATGCTTATTTTGAAATTCATCTGTGCTTATTCCTTATTATTGCTGGATAATATTCCATTGCATGAATAATCTGCAATTTGTCTATCCATTCAGCTGTTGATGGACATTTGAGTTGTTTCCAGTTTCTGGTTCTTTCACATAAAGCTGCTGTGTACATTCCCGAACAAGTCTTTGCGTGGACATATGCTTCATTTCTCTGGAGTAAATACCTAATGGTGGAATTGCTGGGCATTTTAACTTTTTAGGAATCTGCCAAGCTGTTTCTCAGAGTGGTTGTATCGTGTTAAATTCCCACCAGCACTGGATGAGAGTTCCAGATTCTTCCTTGATATGGTCAGTCTTTTTAGTTTTAGGCTACTACTGGGTATCTGGTGGTATCTCGCTGTGTCTCCCTAATAACTAATAATGTTGGGCATGTTTTCATGTGCTCGTTTGCCATCTGTATATTTTTCCAGGTGTCTGTTAATATGGTTTACTCATTTTTAAATTAGGTTGTTTGACATTACTGAATTGTGAGAGTTCTTTATCCAAGTGTCAGCCGGGCATGGTGGTGCAGCTCCTAGAAAGGCTAAGGTGGGAGGATTGCTTGAGCTTACAAGTTCGAGACCAGCCTGGGCAACACAGTGAGACCCTGTTACAAAAAAAGTGTCTTTTAGCCAGCTGAGGTGGCTCATACCTGTAATCCAAGCAGTTTGGGAGGCTGAGTTGGGAGGATTGCTTGAGGTCAGGAGCTCGAGACCAGCCTGGATAATACAGTGAGACCCTATCTCTACAAAAAATAGAAAAATTAGCCAGGTGCCATGGCACATGCCTGTAGTCCCAGCTACTCAGGAGCCCAATGCAGGAGGATCACTTGAGCCCAGGTTGCAGTGAACTATGATGATGCCACGGCACTCCAGCCCAGGCGACAGAGTGAGACCCTGTCTCAAAAAAAAAAAAAGTATCTTTTGAAGAGCAGACTTACTAATTTTGATGTTAAATATATTATTTTTTATAGCTTTTTCTTGTGTGTGTGATATTTAAAGAATTTTTGCCAAACTTGACAGTAAGATTTCTGCAGCTTTGCTTTTAGAAGTTTTATGGTTTTAGTTCTTAGGACTTTGATCCATTTTGAGGTAATATTTGATTACAAATTTGTAAGAGTCAGGTAAGTTCTTCTTTTTCTTATTTTAACATATGGCTGTCCACTTGTTTCGGTGCCATTTATTGAAAAGATTATCCTTTCCTGATTGAATTGCCTTGGTATCTTGGTATCTTTAATGAAAATCAATAGACTGTATATGCGTAGGTCTATTTCTGGACTGCCTATTGTGTTCCCTTTATCTTTTTGTCTTTCTTTACACCAGTACTGTGGTGTTAATCAATGTAGTTTTATAATAAGTGTTGAACTCAGGGAGTGTAAGATCTCCAGCTTTGTTCTTTTTAAAAGTTATTTTGGGCCGGGCCCCGTGGCTCACGCCTGCAATCCCAGCACTTTGGGAGGCCAAGGTGGAAGGACTGCTGGAGGCCAGGAGTTTGAGAGGAGTCTAGGCATTGTAGCAAGCCCTTGTCTCTACAAAAAAATGAAACATTAGCAGCATGTGGTGGCACACACCTGTAGTCCTAACGACTTGGGAGGCTGAGCCAGGAGGATTGCTTGGACCTGGGAGTTGGAGGTTGTAAGTGAGCTGTGGTTCTGTCACTGTACTCCATTGTGGGTGACAGCAAGACCTTGTATTTGAAAAAAAAAAAAAAGGTTTTTTTGGCTATTCTATGTCCTTTCTATCTCCATAAAAATTTTAGAATCAGCTCGTAAATTTCTACATAAAAGTCATGTTGGGATTTTTATTGTAATGCATTTAATCTACAGATAATTTGGGGGGGAACTGACAGTTCAGAACACGGGATTTCAGGATCCCAGTCCATAAACCTGAATAGCTCTGTATTTATTTAGGGTTTCTCCTAGCAGTGTTTTGTGGTTTTCAGTTTACAGACCTTGTATATCATTATTTGTCAGATTTATCACTAAGTATTTCATATTATTGATGCTATGTGAATGTTAGTTACTGTTAAATTTCACCTTTTGGTTTGTGGCTAATTTATAGAAATTTTTTAAAATATATCTTGTATGCTATATAGCTCTGCTAAACTTACCTATTAGTCCTAGTAGGTTATTTTTATAGATCGCACAGAATTTTCTCCATAGATTATCTGTGAATTAAGACAGTTTATGTCTTTCCAGTTTGGATGCCTTGTATTTCTTTCACTTGCCTATTATGCTGGCCAAAACCTCCCTTACAGTGTTGAATGGAAGTTATGAGAGCGAACATCCTTGTATTAGTCCTGATTTTAGAGATATAAAGAATTAAGTTTTCTGCTGTTAAGTATGATGTTAGCTGTAACTAAACCTTTAAATAGGTTTAGGGGGCTCCTGTTTTAGTTTGCTGAGAGTTTTTTATTAATGAATAGAAGTTGGACTTTTTATTTATTTTGGAGACAGGGTCTTGCCCTGTCACTCAGGTTGGAGTGCAGTGGTTTGATCGTAGCTCACTGCAACCTTGAACTCCTGGGCTCAAGTGATCCTCCCAACCCCCAACCTCCTGACTAGCTAGGACTGTAGGCATGCATCACCAAACCCAGCTAAATTTAAAAAAAAATTTTTTTTTTTTAGTAAAGACTTCTACTAAAGAGACTTCTACACCTGGCCAGAAGTTGGATTTTGTCAAGTGGCTTTTAAGGCAGTCACACAGTTTTCCATGTAATGCTGGATTACATTAGTTGATTTTTGGAATTTTAAGCCAGTTCGGCCTTCCTGGAATGCATCCTACTTTGTCGTGATGTATTCTCATGGTGGTGATAATTCATGTTGAATTATTAAGAATATTTGAGCTGGGCGCAGTGGCTCATGCCTGTAATCCTAGCACTCTGGGAGGTCGAGATGGGAGGATTGCTTGAGGTCACGAGTTTGAGACCATCCTGAGCAAGAGTGAGACCCTGTCTCCACTAAAAATAGAAAAACCTAGTTGGGCAACTAAAAATAGGAACAAAAAATGAGCCAGGTGTAGTGGTGTGTGCCTGTAGTCCCGGCTACTCGGGAGGCTGAGGCAGGAGGATCACTTGAGCTGAGGAGTTGGAGGTTGCTGTGAGCTAGGCTGATGCCACAGCACTCTAGCCCCGCCAACAGAGTGAGACTCTCAGAAGAAGAAAAAAAGAATATTTGCATCTTTGTTCAGGAAGGAGTTTTTCTGTGTTTTTTGTTTGTTTGTTTGTTTTTTACTTTGCAAAATATTTATGTGGTTTTGTATTCAGGGTAACGTGGCTGTTATAGAATGAGTTGGAAAATGTTTCCCCCTCTTTGATCTTCTGGAAGAGTTTGTATAGAATTGGTATTATTTCTTCCTTAAATATTTGGTAAAGTTCACTAGTGGAGTCATCTGGGCTCAGACTTTCTTTATAAGCAGGTTTTACTACACAGTCAATTTCTTTTAAAATATGTAAGGATTTTTAGGTTATTTTTGAGTGAGCTTTGGAAACTTATGCCTTTCAAGGATTTTAGGAGTTTGTCCTTTTCAGTGAAATAAAGTTGTTTGTAATATTTTCTTATGTTTTTAACACCTGTAGAATCTATAGAGATGTCACCTTATTTTTCGTTGTTAATATGTGTCTTCTCTGTCTTTCTTGGTGAGTCTGGCTTACCAAGATCTAAATGATCTCGACAAACTGGTGATTTCATTGCCCTTCTTTTTGTTTCTATTTTGTATTTCACTGATTTCTGGGCTGATCTTTATTGTTTCCTTTCTTTTGTTTATTTTGACTTTCATTTGCTCTTAGTTTCTTAAAGTGTAAACCGTGCTCGATTTGAGACCTTTCTCTTTTTCAAGTATAGGTGTTCAGTGCTATCTATAAATTTTCCTCTCAAATACTGGTTTAGTGGAAGCCCACAAATTCTTCTGTTTTTGTTTGCATTTCATTTGGCTCAAAATACCTTCGAATTTTCCTTTTTATTTTTTTGTCTGATGTGTTATATGAATTTATATTATGTAGTTTAAAAATATGTCAGGATTTTCTAAATACCCTCCTGTTTCTGCTTTCTCAGATATGCTTAGCTTTGTTGTTAGGTGGCTAAACATTTAGAGTTGTTAGTCTTCCTGATGAATTGATCCCTTTATCATTATCATTATCCTCTTTATCCCTGGTAATATTATTTGCTCTGACGTGTGCTTTGTCCAGTATTGCCACTTTGTCCAGTATATTGCCACTCCAGCTTCCTTGTGACTAGTGTTAGCATGGCAGACCTTTACTATACTATTTGTGTCTTTATTTTTTAAATAGGTTTCTTATGGGCAGTGTGTAGTTGGATTTTGCTTTTCTAATAATATATCACAGTCTCTGTCTTTTAATTGTAATGTTTAGACCATTTACATGTAATGTGATTATTGATGTGTTTATTTTTAAATCTAGTCTTGCTGCTTTTCTGTTTTTCCTGCCTATTCTTTGTTCCCCATTTTCGACTTTTTTTTTTTTAAATCTACTCCAGGTCCCTTATTAACTTATTAGCTATAACTGTGGTTATTTTAGTTGTTGCTTTAGCATATGTCTTTAGCTTACCACAGTTTACCTTCAAGGGATATCATGCTTCTTCACATACAGTATATCGTAGTACAACCCTCCTTTCTTCCTTCTAGCTTTGTGCTGTTTTTGTCATATGTTTATTTATACGTATGTTGTAACCCCCTACAATATGTTGTAATTTTAAGTAGTCACTTGTCTTTTAAATAGGTTTTAAAAATAAAAGAAGTTTTCTCCCATATTTATCATTTTTAGTGTTCTTCACTCTTATGTAGATCCACATTTCCATATGGTGATACTTTCTTTCTGCCTGAGGGACTTCCTTTAGTATTTCTTACAGTGCAGATCTGCTGGTGGTTAATCTTTTTTGATATCTCAAGTTTTTATTTTGCCCTTTTTTTGGTAAGAGCTTTATTAAGATATAATTCATATGTGTAGTTCATCTACTTAATGTGTAGGATTCAGTGGTGGTTAGTATATTCACAGATTGATTAACCATTGCCACATTTTATTAACCCCATGAGAAATCTTGTATCTTTTAGCCATCACCCTCTGGTCGCCCCTAACCCCCAGCCCTGCAGAGCCTCTAAAATACTTTGTCTGTAAAGATTTGCCTAATCTGGGTATGAGTAGAATTGTAACAATGTGTGATCTTTTGTGGCTTCTTCCACTAGTATAATGTTTCTGAGGATCATTTATTTATGTTGTAGCATGTGTATCTTACTTTATCCCTCTACATGGCTGAATAATATTCCATTGTGTAGATAGTTGTACTGCATTCTGTTTATCTGTTCATCAGTAAATGGACACTTGCATTGTTCTACCTTATGAATAATGCTTCTGTGAACATTTGTGTATACTTTTTTTGTCTTGTTGTATGTTTTCTTTTCTCTTGAGTATTATACCCAGGAGTGGAATTGCTGTGTCAGGTAATCATTGTGTAACTTTTTAAGGAACTTCCAAAGTGGCAGCACCATTTTACATTCCCACCAACAGTGATAGGAGACTTCCAGTTTCTTGCCCTTGTTTCTTTCTTTCTTTGTTTTTGAAATTACAAAGAAAAGCTTTTATTGGGCTGGGGGTGGGGGAGTGAGGGGGAAGAGGTGGAGCAGGATTGATTGGTAAGGTTAAGGAGTGGACAGAAGGCGCTGTGGTAGGTCTTATCTTGGTGCTGTGGGAAAACGGTGTGGACCAGACCCAGGCAAAGCCAGGGGCTCCTTGGCATCCAGGCCTGGCCTCTGGTGCTTTCCCTTCCCTTTCTTGGCTTTGGCCTTGGGGGTGCCGGGCTCCCAAGTGCACTCCACGCACTCCCTGGGCCGCCCTTCTTCACCTTTTCTTTCTATTTGGTGAGCAGGGGAGCACGGGGGGCGGGGGGGGGGGGAGCCTGGATGCTGTGCTTCATCTTGCTTGGTGCTTGTGCTGCTTTGCTCTCCTCCGCTGGCCCGTTCCTTGTTTCCAAAGGTATTTTCCATGGGTATAAGATTTCTGGGTTCAGTTTTTTTCTTTTCTTTTTATTTATTTATTTTTAAAGAGATGAGATCTTGCTCTTACCCAGGCTAGCGAGCAGTGCCCTACAGCCTAGAACTCCTAGGGTCAGGCGATCCTCCTGCCTCAGCCTCCCCAGTAGCTGGGACTACAGGCGTGTGCCACCGCATCCAGCTCAGGTTTATTTTAGTCTTCTGGATTATATCATTTCTGATGAGCTGTCTGCTGTCATTCTTATCTTTGTTTTTTCTACAAAATGTGTCTTTTGTCTTCTCTGACTACCGTAAAGATTTCTCTTTATTACTGGTTTTTTAGAGGTTTGATTATGATGGGCCTTGGTGTAGTTTTCTTCATGTTCCTCATGCTTAGGGTTTGTTGAGCAATATTTTGCATTTTTGCTTAAAGCTTATATCATATTGGGAAATAAAAATACAGGATTTTATAAAATGAGAATGTTAGATCCTCATTCATAGTAGAAAATATGCCATAGCTTCTCTGGTCAAGAAGAGCTAGAATCCTTGAAGTTGCCCTGATATGTTTCTCCTTAGAAAAGTTTCTTTGAAACAGGCCTTAGAGATAATTTTATCCAACCATTATATGCAAGAAAACTAAAATTCAGTGAGATTAAGTTACTGGTCCAAAGTTATAGAACAGGTTAATAGTAGAGCTTAGAGTTCTGATCCACCCTGGGCCCCCCTTCCTATCAAATTCTACCACCTCTGACAAAGCCGGTCACAGGAAGATGACTAGGGGCCTAGCGCCCTGGACCCCATGCAGTGTGGCTGCTGCCGTGCTCTATGTTTTAGGGTTCCTTTACTTCTGAGCTAGAGAAAGAAAGGGTGTGCCTTGCTCCTCTTCCTTTCCCCCTTTATCCATCTTTCCCGTCTTTCCGAGCTGTGGCAGACACGTGTATTTCATAATGCAGTAAGATCTGTCTCTTGTCACTTTTCAGCTTTCTCATTTCTCCACACAAACACTTCTATGACAAATTCCCTGTTACAGTCCATAAGCAATGGTAACTATTTCAGACTTCAGTTATGTTATCTTAGGAAGTCTATGATTTAGTTAGGCTTGCTGTTCTTAAACAGCAGTTAGCTTGACAGGTAAACTTTTTATTTGGCATCAGGGTGTGAACTTGCTTTCTCTTAACATACGTTTCTGTTCTTCTGCCCACCTAATTTCCCCCAGGTGAGAAATATGTATGAGTGTGGATTGGTGATTTTTTTTTTTTAAGTGAACCATCTCTATCACATCTGTAGCACTCACTTCCTTTCCCTTTTTAAGATTTCCTTTGTTTTTAGAATCCTTTCATATTGGTTATTCTTCTTGATGACTTTCTTTGTAGATAATGGTGGAGCACCTGGAGCATTTGGCAGAGGTGGAGTGCGAGCGGCTCTTTCTCCTTTTTGAAGCTTATCTGATAGGTTGTATGTTCCCATGCAGTAGAAGTAGATTGGTAATACGGAACATCCAGACACCTTATTTTGCGGAGTTCAGGTTTGATGAAGCTGGTTTTATGAGGCTCTCAGAAGGCCAGTGCATAACGAAAATAGTTTTCTAATAGAATACTAAAATGTTGTGATACTTTGCAGAAAATGTTTAGAAATTTGCGTTTTCTTAAAAGTCAGGTTTATTGAGGTATATAGTAAGATTTAACCCTTTTTTGATGTATGAGTCTGAATTCTGATGAATTTAAGTCTAGTAACAAAAATCAAGAACAAAATTATTTTCATCATCAAGAAGGCTAAACATGGGTTTTTTTTAAAAATTTACACACTGTACATATTTTCAGGGCACATCATAATTTAACGCATTCACATTAAACATGTTTTTGTATGTAAGCTGTTTGAAATCCTCCTGAATTTTTTAATTGTGTTGCTGTAATGTTGACAGGTTTTAATCTTCAGGGGTACACTTTTTTGAGTTATAATTTGGATTTTGGCATTCCTTTCTTTTGGTCCATTATAATCTCCTTGTGTTTTTCATCCTCTGTTTTTGTTTTACTTTTTTCTTCTTCTTCTTTTTTTTTTTTTGTTGTTGTTTTTGTTTTTGGTAGACAGGATTTTGCTCTGTCACCCAGGCTTGGAGGGCAGTGGTGTGGTCATGGCTCACTGCAGCCTCAAACTCCTGGGCTGGGGCAGTCCTCCTACCTCTGCCTCCCAAGTAGCTAGAACTACAGGCTGGTACCACCACGCCCTGCTGATGTTATGTTTTGTAGAGACAGGTTCTGGCTCTGCAGCCCAGGCTGGTCTGAAGCTCGTGGCCTTACGCTGTCCTCCGGCCTCAGCCTCCCAGACTGGTGGGATTACAGGGGTGAGCCTGGTTATCTGTCCAGTTCAGGGGGTAAAAGCTGTGTTTACTCATTTTGTTACTACCATGAGGTAATATTACTGTTTTTCCCAGTGGCTCCTTTATAGCTACTCCTTTTGTAGAAATGGAAAGGAGGACTTCCTCATTCCCGTCCCCACCCCCAGTCCTCCCTTCCCTTGCAGCCGTCCGTTCCATCTGAAGACCAGCTGGGTGCCATCATTAGGTCGCTGAATTCAAGGAACTGAGCTTTGGAACCTATTTGTGAGGGTAATAGACAAAGAGGAAATCAGGCTCTGAACACAGTAATGTACAATCAGAATGGCAGTTTATCGTGATACTTCTTTCTGCCAATCAGAATGCTCAGATTATCTTACAAGATCCTCTGTTAGATGTCAGGCTCCTAAGCAGCTAGTTAGTGGTTTGAACTGGAATTCAGAATGAAAGATACGTATATTGTGTGTTTTATGCTTTTGAAGGCATGGCTCCATCTATACCACACTCTAGAAAATACCTTCTGATTAATGAGATTGTTCTTGTCCTGTGTGAAAATTTTAAATCCACTTCCAGAGATTTTTGCATCTTGTAATGAAAATTATAAGTGCTGAATTTCTTTCCCACTTGTTTCCTCTGGTTTTTAGGAATCAGCAGTTTAATGATTGATTTTGATCACAGCATTTCTTAGGTCTACTCTTCAAGGAAAAGGTTTCTGCCTCATAAGAAAGTATAATGTATTGCAGGACTTAAACATAATTCAGCCTCAGAATATGTGAGGTATTGGTATTCTATAGAAGTAGTAGTGCAAATACAGTGCATTACTTTATCTTCTTAACCGTATGGAGATAATTGTAGATGTTACATGCCGTTGTAAGATGAACTACATGACTATAGCACAGTACCACATCCAGGAAATTGACATGATACAATCCACAGACTTTATTCAGATTCTCCCCTCCCCCCTTACCTGTACTCTGTGTGTGTGTGTGTGCATGTTTAGTTATCACATATGTAGTTTGGTGTGACCAGCATCCATCACAGTTGAGGTACAGAGTGGTCCCGTCAAAAGAATCCTTCATACTACTATTGGGTAGCCACTGTGCAGTACATCGATTTTTTTTTTTTAACCTTTCTGGACTGGAATATGTATGTTATGTTAGAAATCTCTAGTCTTAGATAGGAAATTGATACTCTTGAATTTCTTTTAATCCTGCATATAATTTATGCTTGAAAACATAACCTATTGTCTATTGTACAAGTATAAAATGTGAGACTATTTTGAAAATTAAAATAGCCTCTTAAAACTTTCAGAAGATTGAGTTGTTAAGGTTTTCATTTCAAAAGCTTCATTGCAGTATAATTTACATAGCTTACAAATCACCCATAGAACACTTTAGTGACTTAGCGAACCTACATAGCTGTGCAGCCGTCACTACTGTCCAGTTTTAGAACACTTAACGTTATCCCCAAAAGTTCCCAGGCGCCTGTTTGGTGGTAATTCTCCTTCTTATTCATCTGCTTTTTGTTTCTGGAAATTCTGTGTCAGTGCAGTCATACAGTGTATAGTCTTGCGTTTGGCTTTTTGTTCACCTGGCATAATGTTTTTGAGTTTTGTCCGCCTTGTTGCATTATCAGTAGTTCATTCTTTTTTTATTGCTGTGTAGTATTCTGTTGCGTTAATAAACTACATTTTCTGTATTCACTAGTTGATGGACATAAAGACTATTTCCAATTTGTTGCTGTTATGAATAATGCTGCTATAAACATGTAGGTAAAAGTATTTGGGCATTTGTTTTTCAAAAGAGAAACACTTTTCACAGTGGATATTTAGGAGTACATTGCTGAGTTCTGTAGTGACTGGATGCTTAACTTTTTAAGAAACTGCCAAACTGTTTTTCTCAAGTCATACCATTTTATGTTACCACCAGCATATAAGGGTTCCAGTTTCTCCACGTCTTCACCAACGCTTGGTTTTGTCTTTTTTGTTACAGCCTTTTGAGATGGTGTGTTGTGAATCCTCATCTGGTATTAATTTGCATCTCTTAAATGACTAATGATGTTTAGCGTCTTGTGTGTTTGTAGATCTTCTTTAGTCAAGTGTCTATTCAAATATTTCACCCGTTTAAAAAATTAGGTTGTCTTTTTATTGAGTTGTAAGGAGTTCTTTATATTCTGGATATATGTCCTTTAACAGAGGAATGTGCTTTTCATTTTCTTACTGATATCTTTTGAAGAGCAAAAGTTTTTAATTTTGATGGAGTCTGTTCATAGATGACCAAGTCTGAGATATTTTGCTGTAACAGCTAGAATGGACAGAGTCCAATTTATATTTTTTAAGAAGGCATTTTTTTTCAGTGAAAGAATAATGTATACATTATGAGCCTTTTTAAGTCAGTTTCTAAAATCATGTTGGGAGTATTGCCTTGCCTTGACTCTTGTTTTTTAGTTTTCTTACACAACAATGAAAAAAAAAACAATTTATAGTATCTATATTTCTGTTCCAAGAACCTTCGGGATATACAGTAGTCTTCCCTTACCCATGGGTGATAAGGTCTAAGGCCTGTAGTGGATGCCTGAAACCGTGGACAGTACCAAACAGTATATGCACTGTTTTTTCCTGTCCATATGTACCTATGATAAAGGTCAGTTTATAAATTAGGCACAGTAAGAGATTAACAACAATAACTAATAATAAAACAATTATAACCATATACCAGCAGCACTACTCTTGGGGCCTTAGGGCTATTCTGAAATAAAATAAGGGCTACTTGGACACAGCGCTGCAGCAGCAGATCCGATAACTGAGCTGCTGTCGAAGTGACCGTGGGCAGGTAGCGTAGATACAGCGTGGCTAGACAGTGGACAAGGGGGCGATCCACGCTCCTAGTGGGACGGAGAGGGACAGTGCAAGATTTCGGCAGGCTGCTCAGAACGGTGTGCAGTTTAAAACTTACGAGTTGTTTACTTCCGGAAATTTTGATTTAATATTGACCAAAGGTAACAAACTATGGAAAGCAAAACCGGGGATAATGAGGGGCTACTGTATTATAAATCTTGTGTGAAAAGTTTGGTTTTCAGTATGTAACTTCATAGTGGAAAGCAATAAATATTATCAGGCCTACGCAGCTTGCTCAGGACATTTTCTTGAAGAGCAGGTAATTAAGCTTGATCGAGATGCACAATATCTATGTATGACAGCTAACTCAAATGCCATCTGATGTTAGAAGTGCAAGCTAGTGAGGAACCACTGTCTCCGAAGTCTCTTGTCTATCCTCATTCTGTACAGAACTAATAGAAGAAAAATTTTAAAGCTCCTTAATTTCTTCTTTTGCTTTCTTTCTTTTCTTTCGAGACAGAGTCTCGTTCTGTCGCCCTGAGTAGAGTGTAGTGGCGTCATCATAGTGAGGGTCTTGCTCTTGCTCAGGCTGGTTTCAAACTCATGAGCTCAGGCAGTCCTCCCACCCGGGCCTCCCAGAGTGCTAGAGCCCAGCCTCCTTTTGCAACTTTTTGACATAGACTTTATTGTTGAAATTTGAGCTTTTTAAAAATCGCCATCTGGAAATCAAGTACAGCAGTATAATTCTGGTTTGAGAGCTGACAAATTTTTGTCATTTTTTTCCCCTCCCTTTGTACGTACATCTCAGTTTGGTCTTTAGTTGCCATAGCTCACTAGTGGTAAATTATCCAAGTGCAAGGTAGATCTTGAATACATACTATTAAAAAAAGGGAGAAAATATGTTAAAGGAAGGAGGATAAAATGTACACTTAATTATATCATTTAGAGTTGAATTTCATGCCTACTTTCATCTTCATATGCAGAAGGTAGCACAGTGATAACACTTGAAAATGAACCTTTCAGGTGGATTTCAAGCTGGGTTCAAGTTAAAGAGGTTGAGTACTTTCTCTGTATCCTGAGCACTTCTGTGCTTCAGCCGTCTTTTATGAATCTCCCCTTTGGTCAGTGTGTAAACATGTACGGACCGCATGTCCTGTAAGTGACTTTGGTGATGAAAAGCAGAAGCTACGGGGCCTGAGATCACCTCTCAGCTAGGACGCGAGAGTGGACTATGGACTAAGGAGCTACCTGAGTTCATGCCGCTGTAACAAAATACCTGAGAGTGGGTGATTTGTAAAACACAGAAATGTATTCCTCGCAGCTTGAGAGTGTGGGGAGTCCAAGATCAAGGTGCCAGCGGATTGTGTCTGAAAACTGCTCTCTCCCTGTAGCCTTGTTATGTCCCTGCATGGTGGAAGGGCCAAAGCGCTTTGCTAGTTCCCTCCAGCTCTTTAAAACACTGATCCTATCCGCACCTTGAGTGGGCTAATCGCCTTTTCAAAGCCACACCTCTTAGTACTGTTGCAGTGGGCATTAAGTTTCAGCTTGGATTCTGGAGGCGGTGCGTTCAGCCCATAGCAGGAGCACGCATTTCCTCATTCCTGTGTATGCGGTCCATACCTGTGGTCCATGCGTGTTCACACGCTGACAAAAGCCGGGACGGTTCTATAAAAGCTACACATTTTTCTTAAAAAAATTTTTTTTTTTATTTTAGTGTATTATGGGGGTACAAGTGTTAAGCTTACATATATTGCCCATGCCCCCCTCCCCCCTCGAGTCAGAGCTTCAAGCGTGTCCATCCCCCAAACGTTGCACATCTCACTCATTGTGGTTGTATATACCCCTCCCCTCCTCCCCCCTCCCACCCCCCCACACCCGATAAATGTTGCTCCTATATGTCCATTAGGTGTTGATCCGTTAATACCAATTTGCTGGTGAGTACATACACATTTTTCTTGATAAGAAGTAAACTGACTTACCTAAACTTGGTGGTGAGATGGGGGGGAAGTTAATAGAAATTTTCATCAGTGCTTCATGGAGAAGCTCCGTAAATGAGGGAATTTAGTGTGAGGAAGAAAATATATGTGGCATTTGGAGTGTTAGTGGAACAACGTGTTAAGAATAAACCCTTGTAGGAAATGATTCTCATCAGAGAATTAGCTGTGCCTTTTTGGAAGGTATCTCTTTTGTTTTGCATTTTCCATAGTCCCGTGGAGATTTGTCTTATAGATAGAGAACTGCATTTTGCAAACATTTCACTTACACAAGTTCTTCCAACATAGTTTATGCACAGAAGTGTTAATATGGAAGGTGTTAATAAGTGTGTCATAACCTAATCTTTTAAACATCTATCTTGAAATTTGCTTGAAATTGGTTCTGCATAAGTGTTTTTGAGTCTTCTATGGAGCTGGGTCTTGGTGAGTTAACCTAGCTTTTGGTTAGGCTACAGGCTACAGTTAGCAAAGCTGCGTGTAGCTGTGTAGGTCACCTGGTCTTGTCCTCTTACCAGCCATAGTACATGTAAGAAACTGAATGGATCAGTCTCCAACCCCATGTTGATTTGTATGGTTCCCCTCGGTTACAAACCAGGAAGTGTGTTTTGTAGACTGGTGAAGAAATGTAGATAGCAGGTGACTGAACTTATTACCTCCTTTAGTTTTTCCCCAAGCATGATAGGTTCTGCTCGTGTTAGCTACATTTTTTACTGTATGTTTTAATTAGATTTTCTTTTGGTGGTTAGCACTAATGATGCATTGTATTTTTCTTTCTTTCTTTTTCTTTTTTTTTTTTTTTTTACGAAGACTCTCACTTTGTTGCCCAAGCTGAAGTGCAGTAGCATCATCATAGCTAATGCAGCCACAAAATCCTGGGCTCGAGAGTATCTGGGACTACAGGCACACATTACCAAACCCAGCTAACTTTTTTTTTCTTTTCTGTAGCAATGGGGTCTTGCCATGTTGCTCAGGCTGGTCTCAAATTCCCATCCTCAAGTGATCCTCCTTCTTTGGCCTCCCAAAGTGCTGGGATCACAGGCTTGAGCCACCATGCCCTGCCTGTTTTTCTGTTTGTGAATGATTTCTCTGATACACTTGTTTGTCATTGTCTTAGGGAGTGGAAAGGGAGGGAGGGTCGGACATTTGGGAAGGGAATGCTGATATGACCAGGAAACTTACGCGGCTACCATGCCTCTAGGCTGCTCTATTTCATGTAAGCATGATTTGCATAGAAAGGCAAATCTGCTAACAAATAATGGAATCCTATTTGATACGGTATAGAAAAACAATTATATTATCTATTGTTTCTAATTCTTACCTTTAGCTGCATAAGGATTGATTGGAAACTTTCTGAATCTTTTTGACTTACTAAGATTGAACTAGCCTCACTTTTGCCTCCCTGCATATCTGAGCCTTTAACGCTTCTAACATGCATCCATAGTCCTCATCGCTTATGAGATCATTTCTTGGATATGGGAGATCCTTTTTTTACATTAGTTTCCAGGGATGAATGTTGAGATGGCTTCTCATCACAGATTTATGAATTGTCTGTATCATCCTTAATCTTTGCTATTTTTTGGCTTAGAATTTGTCCTCTGGGTTAAAGGTGATTGCTTGTTCTTTTTATATGTAAAATGTCCTTAGGTTTGTGTCCTGAGATGGCTGTATGGTTTAGAATATACTTTAAATTTCTAAAAAATTCATGGCAAAAGATAAGTAAAAACCTCTATTAAAACCTGTAGCAGGCTGGTGTGGTGGCTCACGCCTGTAATCCTAGCACTTTGGGAGGCCGAGTTCAGGGGATGGGGGAATACTTGAAGACTAAGAATTCAAGACCAGCCTGAGCAAGAGACCACTCTGTCTCTACAAAAATAGTAAAAAAGCTGGGTGTGGTGGCATGTGCCTGTAGCCCCAGCTACTCAGGAGGCTGAGGCAGAAGGATCGCTTGAGCCCAGGAGTTTGAGGATGCTGTGAGTTATGATTGCTCCATTGCTCTCTACCCTGGCTGACAGAGCAAGACCCTGTCTCAAAAAAGAAAAAAATACCCTGTAGCTTAGTGAAGACAAAGTAACTTTTTTTCTTTGTTTCAGCCAAGGAGATTCAAGCTTTGCTTATTCCCTGTGGTAAAGCAAAGGTGTAAGGGAAACATAAGGTGTTATTAAAACTGAAATTGTAAAATACCTTCTTAGAGAAGATAGAAGTTTTGTTTTTAATTTTTAATAAATTACTGTGAAATTGGATATCAATAAATTAGATGTTCTTAGTACAGAGAATATTGCTCCTGATAGTAACTGGAGTTCGTCATTGGCTAAAATAGCAATGTCAGTAATACAGCAAACAATTTCAGAGTACAGTATTTTCATACTTTAAAAAGTTGACGCTGAAATACTACCAGATAAGCTGTTGTTATAACACTGTGTGTTCCAGTGAATACTGACTTTAGGAAGAATTGTACAGCAGTGCCTTTCCTTCCCCATCATTGCTAATGCTAATTACTACCCAAGAAGACATCCATTTTCTCTGTTTTTTGAAGTTTGGTATTGTAGATTGCAAAGAGGACAGGCAGTTTCCGAAAGGCAGTGCCCAGGAAACTTTGGGCTCCATGTGGCCTCTGCCCTCTGCTCTGAGGCCACGTGTGACCTGAGGCAAGTCACCTCAACTTTTTCTGGCTTTTGTTTTCTGATCTCTGAAATGAAAGGCTCAAACTTACTAGCACTCAGCGGTGCTTCCCAGCTCTAATCCTCTAATTTGTGCATTGTGGTCTGAACAAAAGCTTTGCTTTAAGTAAGTACCTAATCTGATAGGCTTAGCAATTAAGTTATTTGCAAATATTTTTACAGATCATGGAAAATAGCATACCTTATTGCTTTTTCCCCCCTCATACTTCTGACAGAACAATGTGACAACAGTGAAAGTTTCTTACTATTTACTAGCTTTCAGATAAGAGCACAATCGCAGGTCAGAGTTTTACTGCTGCAAAGACAGAGTGCTTAAACCAGACAGCCTTTCTTAACAAATTCTGAGAGAATTAAGCTCTGCTACTCTAAAACTTCCATTGTAGGAAGTCAGTCAGTTTTCCCCTCCACATTCAGAATGGTACTAGTTACATAGATCCTCAGGAAAATTGAGCAGACAGTCGTCACTCTGATCATTTTTGGGGTGTTGTAGAGTTCTGACTGAGACAGGCTGTGGACCTAGAAGATTACACTGTGATATAATCATTTTCATGCAGATTTACAAGTGCAAAGCAAAACTGGCTGCTGAGCTGTTCTTTGTGCTTGAGACATTACCACCTGGCATGTGCTTTGAGTTTTCTAGTAACCCAGATACTTAGTTAATACCTACAGTCCTTTCTGGCGATAATGTGCTTAGAGTTCCCTGCGCTTGTTTATTTCTCCCCTTATCTTGATACTCCCCTCTGTTCGGGATGTTCTCTTTGTTCACCTAGTTCACTGAACTTTGAGCCTCCCTAGTCATTTCCTTTATGAGCCCCTTTGCCATCTGCCAGCATAAGGTTGGTATTCCCTGTTTTGTGCCACAGCACCTGGACTCATCACCATTATCTTTCACAGTAAAAAAAAAAAATATTTTACAGAATCGTCTCGACACTCCTATCCCTGTCCATCCCTAGAAGGCAGGGCCTGTTAGGTTTGTCAGCACCTAAGGAGTCTTAGTTGAATGTTGAATGGTTTATTTATGTACTTCTGCTGTGTAACGTAGGCATTTACAGTAAGGTTTGGCTGTAGTGACAGTGGCTGTGTATGTGAGCAGCAGGAGCAGAACACCTTGATCTGCATGGAGCTAGACATGCAATCATAGCTGCACTAACAGGCGCCACGCTCAAGCCAGGTGAACCCATAACCACAGCTGGTCCAGGAGAGCATGAAGACATGAAAGCATGTTCGAGTGGTGTACAGCTGTATAAATACTTGAGATACAGGTATGTAATTAATTGCAGAGAATGAGCCGGCATGGTATTTTAAAATAAATAAATAGACCTTCAGAGGAGATACGTTTCCAGAAGATGTGGATGAGATTGCCTGCATTGTCACTAGCGAATGTCTTAAAAAGTCACTATCATCGCTGGACCTCTTATCATCTTCTCATTTGTGAGATGGTTCTTTTGAGAACATTTCTGGAAAATATATAAGCAAGTGTGTTGGAAGCGAGAAAGCAACAAAATAGACCTGTGAAGTGTCGTGAAACCTAACAAATTTTAGCTTAGAATTGTTGAGAGGTTCCTAGCTGTCACTCCTCTTGTCAGTCAGAGAGGCTAACAGATAAAGCTTGGCATATAGTGGATAATCGGTAAATATTTGCTGAGTCAAGGAAAGAAGTGAGCCTTCAAGGTACAATTAACAAGAATGACCCTGTTGGATTGGAGTCCAGATAGAGCAGTGCAGGCAGAGGGTACCCCCTGGAGAAAGTCTGGAAAACCAGCACCACGTGGGAACGGATTGTGAGGACAAGACCTTAGACCTGGCCCGTAGTCTGTTTGAGGAAGGGCATGGTGTAATCCGTGACAGTGCAGGAATGAATGGTGACACTCTTTGTGATAAACTAAGTTCAGGTGAGTCGTACTTGGATCTAAAGCGGGAGGGGGGGTGATCACCATTTATCGAGTGATCATTATAGCCTGGCCCAGTACAAGGCATTTTGTGGATGATTTTTACCTATAAAAGTTTTACAGCCACCATGAAGTCACCTCTTGTTACTCCCATTTGAAAGATGAGGATAAAAATAACCCGTCCAGAAAATACATTGTGCAGTAACTCGGGTTGCGTGGAAGAGGAAAGTGGGGAGGGCGGCCATTGTGTTGTTTTGAAGAATCGCCCTTCACGCCGCCGGATCTCTCAGGCTTTGCCTTCACAAATTTGGGGGCTAAGAAAGGTGAAGCTGCTTTTGCCTCCTTGGGAAGCCAGTTACTTGCTTTTGTTCTAATTATATACTCAAGGAGTAAGTTAAACCTCTAAGTTTGTTCTCTTGCGTTGAGCTTTGGTCGTACTGTGAGGAAGGGTCACACTTTGATGATGCATATGAAGTATTTTAAAAAGATTGTCTGATGAATGGCGGTAATATATTGTGAAAACTCAGAATTTGGGGAGAAACACAACAATTACCTACTTTTGAAAGTAGAACTAAGAACTCTATCCAGCAATTTAACTTCCCACGCCAGTGAGTTACTTAACCATAGTAACCACCCAATGAAGAAATGAAAATACAATTTTCATCATTCCAGTATTTGGCTGTACACATCATATCTGTTGTTTTATACTTGAAAGCGCCTTTCTTGAACAGATAACATTTTTTTTCTTTTTACCTTCTGAAGGACAGATAGAGCAAGTCACTTCATTTAAGTTTTCAGTTCCTATGTGCAATCCTTCTTTCTCATTGTGTTTATTTCTGAAATGCCTTATAGCATCTTGTCGGTTTCCTTCCCTCACTCCCAGACCTTAGAAATAAGTAGACTCTTATGATATTGGGAAGTTTTAGGCCCGATAGGAAGTCTTGATTTATTGCAACACGCTGCTGTAACTCCTTTGCCTCTCCATTCCCCGTGAGTCCGCTGCAGGCACTATTAAATATTTAGTGTGCATCTTGGTCCGTTTTGTGTGGCAATAACAGAATACCTACAGCAACACCTGGGACAAGGTAGTATACAAAGAAAAAAAGAAGTTTATTTGGTGCGTGGTTCTGGAGGGTGCGATCAGGCAGCCCACCTGGCGAGGGGCCTGCTCAGGGCAGAATGCGGAGAGAAGGAAGTGGGTGCACGTGCACAAGGAGGAGGAACAGCCCGCTCTCCTTGCGGTAACTAATCCAGTGCCCAGAGAACAAGACCTCACTCCTGAAGGGATGGCATCAGTGTATTCGGGAGGATCCGCCCCTCGAGCCACCTCCCTCTGGACCCCAGCCCCCAGCGCTGCCACACCAGGGATCAGTCTCAGTGTGAGTTCTGGCAGACACAGACCATGGCAGTCAGTGCGCATCAAGTGTTTTGGTTTTTGACTTTGTGTGCTCTGAATATGTTGTGTTTCTGGGTTTAAATCGTAACCTCCAAAAGGGGAATTGTAGTATCTTTTAACTTTTTTTGTCACTGAACTCAGCCCAGTGTAAAACAGGCTCATTACTTTAGAAAAAGTTTAGTAAGAAGTGGTAGTTTAGTGTTTTAAGCTGTCTCAATTGAATGAAACACTAAAAGTAAAGGAAATGATTTTAGAGGCATTAAGTTGCTCAGTTTATAGAAGTAACTACGAGTACCACATGAAGAGAAATTGAAGGAGATGCCCGATGTGTGATAAATTAATTTCGCATTATTTCTGTCCGCTCTAAGAGTTACAAGTTAATTCTTGCATATGAAGACATAACTAGTGCCTTAATGGTGATGCGGCACAGAATGCATTTCCAAGAATTCAGCTGGTAAAAGAAGAATTTCTATTTGAAGATATTTTTAAGCCAACCCTTTTTTCCCCAGAATCGGGACTGTGTTTGGGAAGGAAATAAAAATATGAATGAAATGTGTTTTAAATTATGTCTTCAAAAGGGGAATGGAATGTTCTTGTTCACAGATTTAAAGAAAAAACAACATTTCATATGTGTTCAAACTTTTAGAGGCTGAGGCACTTGCCAGGCAGGCATTGTTTCTCCTTCATTCATTCATTCGAGACTCTGTTTGACACCTGTGTCCGGCTGACAGCTCCACATGTGTTACATAGTTTAGGCACAGTGCCAGGTGTTCGGCCTTCAGCCAACAGGAGGTAAAATCATTAAGAAGCCCAATAATCCATTCTCACATCAGTCTCATATAGAGACTGATCAGTAGAGACTGTACACGTGTAGCTGCAGAGAGAGCGGGCATTAAGTGTGGATGGGTACTGAAAGGTGCTGCTGGCATTGGGGTGAGACTCTTTTAAGTGGAAAGTGACTTCAAATAATAGTGCCAGGATGATTGGATTTACGGTTGGCCCAGGTTCATCTTAGAATGGAAAGTTCTTAGAACTAATTGAAATTTTCTCATTGTGGCACTTGTAATGGTTCTTAGAACGGCTTTAGCTTTAAAATAGAGAAGGTGAAAATTGCATTGCATCTTTTACTTTTGAGATACATTTTGGTAATCAAGTCTTGATTTTTTTTTTATATGCAAAACTGCCTACTTAACGTTAAAATTTCCTTGTGCTTTAATTTAAATATTTGTTATCAAGGGTGTTCAGCAACCTGATAGCAAACAGATGCATAGATAAGCCCAAGCAGCCAGTGAAATCTAAAATTATCCATAAGGTGTGTTTAGTTTTAAGTTATCCTAAATGTTATCCATGTATATAGCCAATATTAAGGGTAGTGTGCTATTTTTCACAGATAACGTTGCCTAGTAATTTTCTTACGTAACAAAGCATAAGCTTTAGCCAAGGTGTCTCTACTTACAGTCGGGCAATTTTAATAACTTAAGAATTGACCTGTATTTGACTTGTATTTGAGTTCTTAAAACTATAATTTTCCAGGAATTTCGGGAGCAGTTTTGAATGCACTCCCGTCTTCCAATTTCTTGGGACTTGGTGTCTGTCCTTGTGTGTCAGATTCTCAAAAGCTTTTTAACTGGGACACAACAAGCAAACATGAATCCAGTGGCTTCCCTTTCCCTGTTTTTCCTTTTTTGATGGGGTTGGGGAGAAGCTTCTCTTTTGGACAAAAGCCACCCATCTCATTTTATCTGGAACTTTATGGATTTTACTCCCCTGCTTCAAACTAGATTTTCAACTAGAGTACTCAAGTCTGAATTGCTTCATTCTAAGGTAGCTTTGTTATTCAAACTCAACACTGCATCCCCCAACTTCATTTTTGGTAAAAAGCTTGCTTGTTTGAAAGGTATGAAAAGAATGAGTTTGGTTTCTGAGATTTTGCTGTTCAGATGTGTTTGGGGACCCAGGATTTGAGTTAAATCTCTGAGGCTTCAGGTAGGGGAATGTCTAGTGTTTTATGGAAGGGTTCTGAGAAAACTGAAGGCTGCTTCTGAGAAGTTTGCTAGGAGAGCTATTCCTAAGACAAGTGGTTCTCTCAATTCCGCGTTTAGAGTCTTCTGGGGAGCTATTTACAACACCTTTGCCTAGGGGCGCCCCGTCAGCCACCTGTTAAGTCGCAGTCTGCGTTGGTAGGGCCAGAGCATCCTTGTTCATTGCAGGTTTCCCAGCTGATCTCATGTGCAGTCAGTCTTTCAAACCACAAACCCAAGGGTAATCAGCATGATTGAGAATCACAGACGTGATCTGGTGGTTTTGCCTGCCAGCCTGCTTATTTCTCCAGCAGTTTATCGTAGCAAATTTTACTGACATAATAAGGTGGATAGGATTTCTCTAGGTTGATTTTTTAGAAGTTGGGGATAATTCGAACCTTTTAAAGTTCAAATTGGCAGGCAAACCACTTGTTCATTAATTGTTTGCTTATTAATAGCACACGAGTCTTACGACAAATTATTAATACTTTAGGAATGTATTTTCACATATATATCAACATTATTTCTAAGATATTTAATATGAAGTTTATAAGGAAGGCAGTGCTGTGGAATTTAAAAAGCAAGATCACTGTACCCAGGAGATAGAAGACACTGAGTAGCAGTAAAACTTTGGCAGATCACTTAGTATTTGTGTTGCATTTTTGTTACCTGTAAAATACAGTAGTCCCTGCTTATTTGAGGTTTGGCTTTCTGCTGTGTCAGTTAACCGTGGCAACTTCTGTCTAAAAATGGATGAGTACAGCACAAGACATCTTGAGAGAGAGAGAGAACATAATAACAATTTTTATTACAGTATATGTTACAATTGTTCTATTTTATTATTACTGTTAATTTCTTACTGTGCCTGATTTATGGATTGAACTTTATCATAAGTATGTGTGTATACGAAAAGCGTAGTATATGTAGAGTTGAGAACTATCCAAGCTTCACACATCAGCTGGCCACTGGGGGTCTTGGAACATACGGTGGTACTACCGTAGAAGAAATTAAACTAAATATATTCTAAGTGGGAAGAGCCAACAGACAGATTGCCTACTATTCTTTTTTGTCTGGACTTACCCACAGTTTAAAAGAAGATAAATCCTAATACAAGGGAAAAAATGATAATCATCGTTGGTGCTTTTTTTTCCTTCATTAATTGCTCCTGTTTTTAATTGTCCCAGGAATCAGAAGCATGGAGATTTATCAGTGCAGTTGGCTAATGACTAGCTTTGCAGGAAGCCTGCGCCTACTTAGTGGTTAAGCTCACCGGAAGGCACCGTCAAAGCTGGGGTGTCCATGGCAATGTCTTGAAGACTTCTCTGGGGGTACTGATGGGCACCTATTCTGAAAATTTTCCATGCGAAGGTTGCATGAAATGGCCTGTGGTCTAGAGAGCTTTGAGGAGTCAGTTCAGAACTTGTACAGGTGCCGGGTGAGCTCTCCAAATCACAAAGAGGGAAGCTTTGCCTGCGCTGCCTCCCCCGTTCACCCTGCTGATTTTTTGTCACCAGGGACCCTATCTTTTCGTACCTGCAGACACTCTGTTGCTTTGGTGGCAACCCCTCTTTCCATCCCTAAAATTTATCCCTCTCTTACTGTCTTCTTTTCCATCAGAGCTACCTGGAAACTCAGGATTTGGAGGTCAGCCAACCTAGTCACAACTTTTCTGCTTTTGTTTTGCAAAGTCCCAAATAAGCTCAGTTAAATATTTACTTCATTCCCGCTCTTTACTTTGAAACATTCAGACGTGTTCTGTCCCTCTCCTCAGAACACATTAAAGGAATATGTACAAATAGATTTATCAGCGGGGAGTTGCCTAGCCATGGTGCATTGCTAAATTTATTTTAAAATAAATTTAAGAAAATGTAAGTTTTCTTAAAACATTCCTTTTTCCTAAAGTACTTAATATTTTTTCAGTTTTTAAAGAATTTTACTTTCATATGAACTCTGTGTTCAGTACATTCGCAACTTTATGCTAAGTGTGCCTAAAATACTAAAGACCAAACAATTTCTCGTACGTGTTGTACTTGGATTCAAGCTGGATCCTTACCTGTTATCAGATGCCAAATACAGGGGAACGCTCTCAG